>VXBZ01006129.1:602163-670271 GCA_013399135.1 Heliornis fulica
GAATATTTTGGAGGCAAATGAAAGCATTTCCATTAGCTTTAGTAAACTTTTTAATCTACTCGAGATTTCTTTTATGAAGTTCTTCAGGTTAGAGCAACAGACAGATGACAAATAATGCCCTACAGCATGGGAGAAATCGATTACTTAAGAATGACATGAAACAGTTAAGCCTCAGTTTACCGAAGCAAGATTCAGGGAAGGAATTTGTCCCCTCCCTGGATATGTTCAAAGCCAGGTTAGACAGGGCTTTGAGCAGCCTGATCCAGTGAGATATGTCCCTGCCCATGGCAGAGGAATTGGAACTTAGTGATCTTTAAGGTCCCTTCCAGCCCAAACCATTCTATGATTGTGTGAATGTGCAAAAGTATACACTATTGGGGGAGAACTATTTAATAGTTGCTTAGAAGCACATACAGATGAAGAACCTTGAAAAAGTTTTTTGGAAACTTGTTTGCCATAGTTGAGAAAAGAAATTGAAGAACATTCTGCAATAACATAGGCATACCTCAAAGTCTTTTTGACTGCAATTGCTCGTAGTCCTTCCAGGGCACAATTTTCAGTAAAAGATAATCAGTAGTAGTAACTGTCAGCAACTTTCTGGAAGCCCCAACTTAGAGATTCTTTGGGAGTTATGTGATAGTGCCAGAAATTCTGAAAGTCTGGCAAGAAAATCTAATTAGTAGAGCGGTATTGCAGTAGTTCAGAATGTTTTAGTTTAATTCGGCCAACAACATAGTGTATGAAGGGAATAGTTCAAAGTGGATCTGGGTAAGATTAAGCAACAACTTTTTGTTATTATATTAGATTTCAAAAGGTAGGTATAAAAATATTTATCTTGTGTTGTCCTGGTTTTGGCTAGGGTAGAGTTAGCGTTCTTTCTAGCAGTGAAACTACGGCATGTGTAGGATTCTCGAGTGTCAATATCACACAGAAAAATCTGTATTTTAATGCTATAACTTGAAAAATCCCATATTTTATGAGTAAATATTTTTAAATATAAACATTCACAAATTCTCAGTCCCTGACCATGTCACAAATGTACTTTTATACTTTTGGATTTTTTCCTTGGCAAAATAACTCTGATTATTAATAGCATCGTCTACATCTAACGTTCAACAAGCTCCTACATTCATTGCTTTACAGAGAATTTTAAATACCGATTATGTGGTCTCTGCCTTGCAATACGTTCTGTGTAATGCCCTTGTACTGCAGGGAATTTCATTAGCATGTGCCCTGATCTTGTCCTCCAAACCCTCATTGCTTTAGACAAGCATGGATTTAATTGAGAGAAAACCAAGCTGTGACTGTGGCTCAGGTGTGAAGGCTGTTTCCCTCAGCAAATTAAATCCAGTGTGATGATTGAGCTTTCTTTTCCTTTCTGTCTGCTTATGAGATATTTAATACTGCATATTAATTATTATGTTGGGCTGTCTTACTATGATGTTGTTTTCCCATCATTTTCGGGGAGATTGATGCACAGATAAAACTGACTGTTTAATGTACTGTGAGGATGATTAACACCTTGAGAATGGATCACAAGGTCATTGTAAGTCACCAATTTTCATATTACTTCTGCTTTAACCATGATATTCAACAAACAGTAGTCCCTGCTGATACCATGTTGTATTTGGCTGAGCCCTGTAGCCCTTGCACCAAATGTTTCTGCAGAAAGGTCTGACTAGCTCTTGTCCTCCATACTTGTAGGGAGCTCTCAAAGCACCATCTACACTAGTATCCAATTCTTATTTGTCAGCGGTACCACTCCAAACACTCAGAGGTAATAGCCTCAAAACTTAATTTATGATACTCCAACTCCAAAATAACCTATACAGCTATAGCATAAGCTGAGAAAGGATGTAGCCTGCTGAAGATACTGCCCAGCAGAATTAATATTGTAGCAACAACAAAAAAAAACCCCAAACAAAAAACAAACAAAAAACCCAAAACAAAACAAAAAAAACAAACCAAAGCAAACAAAAAAAAAAAAAAAAAACACCAAAAACAAAGAGTTAGGCACTTTCCAAACAGGAAGCTTTCCAGCAGCATGAATCTGAACCAGCAAGCCTAATCTACCCAAGATATGCATTACAGCCACTAAATGAGAAGAAAAGAGCTAAACATCTCTAATACACCATGTGGTTGTTATATTCCATGCATGTACACATGTACAGACACATGCACACCAAATTCATGAATTTAAGAGTGGAGTAATATTTCTCACTTCCAATCATCTGGAGTGAAGCAATATAATCTTTCTGCTGGGAATGTAAGCAGTAGCTATACCTGCATGCAAATCCTGTTTATCACTATTCCCATCAATTTTATGGGAACATAAATTTCTTTTCATAATACTTTTTCATCAGAGATCAATAAGCAGCCAGTAGCAAATCACCAGAAGAGAAATGAATTTATATAATGGACTTGCTACGTTGCATTCAGGAAATTAGTCTAAAAAGTTTCCTAAATGGCATGAAAAGTCTCAATTCTAAGGAATTTAGTAAATGACAAGAATTTAAGGAAAATCAGCTGTAGTAAATCTACTGAGCCTTTTATCTCTAAAGTTTGAACCCAAATACATTATTTATCTTGCACTGCAAGACCTTTAATTCATGGACCATATCGTTAAGCATGTTAGAATCAAGTAGGTAGGGCCAGATACTGATAAGTTTATTATAAAATAAATGGATTTATAGTCTTATAGATTATACCCCGGTACAGAGATGCATACTTAAATGTTAAGAACAAGGAAGCTCATTAGCTAGTCTACAACTATGGAATAATAGTGTTTAGACAATATGGAATTTTTGCCAGACACTGGATCAGAAACATACAATTGAGTAAGTTTGCTGGAAAGAGAGGCTCCTACTCTGTCCTTGTGTGATCATTTGGCATTAACCATTAATAAACACCCAGAGGTGTTAACACACTAAAACATATTTCATGTCTTTTCTGAAGAAGACTAGAAGTGCAAAAAGAGGTAGGATTAAAAAGTATTGAGATCTAGAGACAATGAGGGTGGAAACTCTGAAGATCCCTAGACTGAGTTGCTCAAAGCCAGACCCTCATAAAACTCTTTGTGCCTGGACCTCAGCTGCTTGGAGAATAACCTGCACTGAGAAAAGATGTGCTGGAAGCTTAGATGGAAAGATGGAAACTTACATGTACCCAACCAATTTTAATGCAAATGATCAAGTTCTTTGTTTTGTAAGGTGACTTTGAACTGAAACATATTTATAGGTAACATATTTCTGTTCCAGAAACCTGTATTAAAATAGAAGTCTTGTAAGAGAAACAGAATGAAGCTAAGAATGAAGTAAATGGCTCTAGAATACCAAATAAAATACTTCATCTTCTCTCCTGAACCAAAGTTTAAGACATAGATATAAGCTATATACTCAAGTACCTGAATTAAGGAAAAAACTCTCATTGTAACTAGGAACACTCTTCTATAAATTTTATTTCATTCCTTCCCCATTCCTCTCCCAAAATTCTCCAAGCTCCTCTCCTTTTCATCTTTGCTATAAGCATTTTGTACTTGCCATTTTGTAACCCGTTCCTTCAGAAAAATTAAGTATTGATCGCATGGTTTAGAAAAAAATAAAGTAATTCTTTAGGTATTTGATTTGCCTAATTTTTCTCAATTTTAAAATGGCATCTCTACACATCATATGTCATGTTCCTAAAAGGCTTAGCAGGGTCTCCAGTTCTGAATTGATGTCAGTGAATAAAATCCTCGTTAAATAGAACCATCTTAAAGATAAAAAACTCCATATCAACAACAAAAAAAAATAAATCACAACACACCACCCTAGAGACATGAAACAACAAGCTATGCCCCTTCACCCCTCCCCTCCAAAAGAAACCCAACCAAAACCCCAAAATCCAAACCCACGAGCTAAACCAAACACTAAACCACCCATCCACCCCAGCTAAGACTCCACTGGGCATGGGTCAGCAGCAGCCACAGTAATCTGGTATTACTTCACAAAAATTTTCTTGGATTATTCAACTAACAAGTGACATAGTGTATTGCTTTCAGAAGGGAAAACACTAGTCTTCCTCAGCTGAAAATCTAGCTGTATGCTTTAGGCAAACTTGCTATGAACTCCTTATACAATGATAGTATCCTTACACATTGCAAGTGCTCCTCCTCTCAGGTTAATGCCCTAAACTACACAAAAGACTGTTTGTAGTCCTACTAACAAGAATAGCACATGATTTAGCTTAACCATACACCATCATCATTCAGAATTCTCTGGTTTCAGTGCCATTCAGCCTTGATAGTGCATTTGACAGCTTTTTTAACCTTGTGAGAATATTACAGGAGTTTTATATATATACATACACACATATGTATATATGTATGTAAATAGACAAAAACCCACATGCTATGTATATGCAACATCTATAGAATGTTATTTTAATGCTTTTCATCCTTAAATTGCTCCTGTTTTCTCAAACCTTTTAGCACTTCAACAAGGTATTCTGGTTGGGAATAACAGAAATTGCAAAGCAAGAGGTCAGATACTACCTCTTTGAGATTTCCTGAAAAGGCCCAGGTGACTGAAGGACACAGAAGAAACTAAAGACAAGGAAAGCAAGAAATCCTGTTGAATCAATAATAGACTATTTCAGAAGTACTCTGAAGAAACTGCTCTTGGGTCATGAGCCTGGGCAGGTTTTTGAACACCCTCCTCTTTGGAGGATGTAGCCCTTTGGCTCTCCCTGTTCAGTGCAGAAGTCATCTACCTGCCAAGACTGTAAGATGGTATCTCAATCAATATCTGTTTTAAATATTTCTGGTAGACACTCTGTTCTGGTTGACAACAATCAATTTTCTTTTTTTTTTTTTTTGTGCTTATTTCAACCAGAATTGTCTTTCTTTTGAAAAAGACAATAGGGAAAGTTCCATAGGGAAAAATATTTATGGTAGGTTAGTATTTGGGTATGAGGCTTATTTAAAAAAAAAAAAAAAAAAAACAAAAAAAAACCACAAACTTTTTCAAAACTTATTCATAGCATCTAGAAATTAAGAACCACTTCCTTTTCTTTCATTAATGTCAGTAAGAGTTAATAGCTTTTCAAAAATAAGTTTTATTGACATAAAACATAATGAACTGTTTTAAAACAAATAAAAATAGCACATTTTAAAGAAAGCTATTTATTATTTGCAGCCTAGGACAGATACCAATCCTCGTTCAGCCTAAATATAGGCTGGTCTTAAAGAGCTAAGTATCCAGCCTACTGCTTCTCCAGAGTGGAATGTCACCTCCGTACTTGTAAGTGGCAAAAGGGAGGAGTCTGACAACTCCACGTCAGCAAGTGGCACTGGGGTACTCTTCATCTTGAAGTGGGTGACAACCAATGTTCATGGAATTCCTTGTGCATGGGTAAGGCCAGAGGCCTTTCAGTAATCCCAGAACATATCTAGCATGAACGCTTTATTAGTGATTTTATTCTTTTAGAGTATTTCTCTTACTTTTACTCTCACTTCCAGGTAGGTGGAGACCTTTAGGTCACAATTTAGTAAAGCATTTAAATGGGTATGTGAGTTCTAAGATATTTGGTGAGAATGCTTAAACATGCTTAAAATTAAAAATATCTTTTCTGGTACCAGAATGTTTTCTTGCATTTCTCCAGTACTCTTTACAGATTGAGTCTGTTCCACAGTATTTTCAAGTAACTGCATAACTGTTATCAGACCAATTTAATTGGCATGTTCTATCATAATAGCTAATGTGGGATGCATAAATATTTAGATCTATATATATTTTCAATCTATTTTTTCTTTTGTCAATATTATTTCTGTGTACTATTTTCATGAGAGAGAATTGCTGAGCTACAGGAAAATAATGGGAACAAATAATGACTACAGGAAAGCTTCAGATGAGTGGCTAAAATGGGTGTACTATAAGCATTTGCAGTTTTAATATAGCTAGTAGCACTTGAAAAACATTTGTCAATATTTGAAGTTTAGTGTGCTGCCATCCCATCCTGTCCAAGGAAAGCAAGCTGCTCTGAGGAATCTGGGACTATCCATTTATTTTAGACCACAGTCAAACAACTTCACCATAAACACCCTTTCTGTAGAATTACAGCATCAGTTTAGAAATTTGGTCACAAATGTATCTGAGTACAAGTCATGTTTACTTCTTTATGAAGGAACTAAACAGTACAGTTTTGGACCATGCCACTAAACGTGAAGCCATACAGGATCTGTGTTCCACTAGCTAACTGTAATTCATTAGCAAAGAGAACTGAATGAGCTACTTGGCCCTTTTTGGGGAGCTGTAGGAACAACACAGACTTGACAACCTATGGGACTTTTCCTCTTTTATTATAAGCCTGATCTTATCATTGTATTTAACAGTTGCTCCAAACCCACAGCTTACTGCTCATTTATACAACCTCAGGGATGCAAGTAACTTGCTCCACAAAAGGTTTAGATATCATACAAGTGGCTCCAGAATAACCTTCTCATTTGAGCCAGCTAGTAAGAGACAACTTCGCTGTGCCAACAGAAAAATTGAAGTTACTTAGAATATGAGATTAGATTCACTTCCCAGCCACAGATCCCTCTTCTTAGGTCTAAAAATCACAAATATTCTGCAGCCTCTCCACCACAGAAGAGAGACCAACACCTCTACCAGGCAAGGACAGGGTGGTACAGAAGCAGATGGCTTCTGTTTGACCAAAAGAGACATGATTCAGCACCTGTCCCTAGGCAGAAGAAATTCATTTGGCAGAGTGCTGCAGCAGAGCCTTGAACAGGCTTGTAAAGCCACCCTCCTGTCAGAGAGCAGCTCCTCTGCAATGCAGTTGCTCTCCAAGGGTGCAAACTGGTGCCAATTTGCCTAAGGCCAGATTCATAGCGAAGATTCAGTTTGCGTTTGTTTGATTTATTTTGTTTTCCATTACACTCTTGCTGCTCTTCCTTTTTCCAGACAGCAACCTATGAATTTAATAGACGATGCCTTGTTAAATGATGTTTAACACTATGAATGTACCCATAGGATCTATTTTGCCTACTTTAAAGTGGTGCTATAAAGCTTCTAAATCTATATCTTGACTATTAATGCTTTCTTTACTTAGTACTTCACAGGTGAACTAGTCAGCACAAATTCCTGAAATAACTACAGAGAAATAGTGAATACACATTTATAAACCTGTTCGGCAAATGAGTTGTTATATTCACAAACACATGTCTCTAACAGGGACACACCTAAATGAAAAATAGAAGTTCAAGAGGCTTCATGATTATGAAGCACTTGAGGAAACAGCTTGAAAGACTATTTCACAAGCCACAGAGTACACACCAATGTGCTGCACCGAAGCACACATGTAGACGTGACAAGGATTCATAGCTACAGATGTGTTACACAATAAATCACTTGGGATAGATCCCATCTGTCGTTATTGGAGGATTTCTGTAGTTCTCTAGTTCACTGGAGATTGTGTTTCCTATGCAAAACCACTTTGTGAAGCTTCTAACTGAAATTATATGAGAAATACCAAGATCTGCTGCACGTATTCATAGAACTCCTCATTCATTCCTCAAGCCTGCTCCCTATGAAAGGAATAAGCACAGATAAGATTTTTCCCCGCCCTTTTTTGCCAACAGTGAAAGCAAATTAGGATGCACTTGCCTCAAGCACTTGTCAGTGTTATCTGAAATTGTGAAGTTGAAGCTTAATTTCTTGCCAGATTTTCACATGATAGCAGCAATGGCTAAATTATTTTTAGCCAAATAAAATAATATAATAATAATTCTATAAGTCAAACAAAACATGCTTAAAGAGTAACAGCAAACATTTTTCCAAGCTACACACTTAGAAAAAAAGATTGGTAATGCTATGGAATGCAACAGTAATAAAAAAGACCCCAAAGTGGTACCCTTCTAAGAGATATCCAGAATTACTGCACAAAGTATGAAAAACTATTATAGTAACATTTTGACAGCAGATGTCAAAATCCCATGCAGAGGCAGCGGCAGAGAAAACCTACATTGTGCTTGTGAAGTCAAACACTGTAAAAAGCCAGGCAGGCCTAGGGATCAGAGCCTCTCATTTCCAAGGCTGATTATGAATGAAATCATGGGCTTATTTCTGACCTGTCAGAAACACTTTTGTTTATGTTTGGATTAGTATTTTTGTTTCCTTCACTTCTTGTTTTCTCTTTTTGAAATGACACCATATGGACTTATTCTGTGGTCAGTACAAGTCTGGATCCACCCTGCACTCCAGCAGTTTCACTGCCTTCTACAAGTGCTCCTGGCTTATGTCAACATTAAACCCACAATACGATGTGAATCTCTTACCTTCACGAAACACCAAATCCAAACTAATATTGTCTTTTTTTTGTTCTTCTCATTTTACAGACTGAAAATTAGATAAAGTGTGTCCCTATCCTTTTTCTACAAACAAAATAACCCATAAAAATAGTATTTTCACAAGTACTACCTAGCAATAATAGCCTATAAAAGAAATGCTTTAAATGATCCACTTAGATTAATCCAAGTCCTAGAAATAAGAAATGCAGGCAAGAGCATCAAACTCCATGGGATTTCCCGACAGAGGTAATTCTTCAGTTACCTGCAGCCAGACTGGAACAACTAAACATCTGAAGTTACTTTAAGAAGACATAACTAACCTCTCTCAAATTGCTGCATGTAAAACAGCTAATGACACTGACCAGTGTTTGCAAAGAGTCTGAGATTCTGAGAGAAAAAGCTCCCGAGGTACAAGGCAGAACCAAGTATGCTCCTAAGTAACAAAGTCACTTACCTTTTACTGCACATTCTTATTCGAAGAGAGAGATGGAACTGTGCAGTTATTCCACTGATGGTCTTCCATATTCAGTAAGGAAGTGCACAAGTGGGATGCGACATTATTTCTATTTGCTAAAAATAAATCAATAGATAAATTAAAAATTCACTAACTACGAAATACTATATCTAACTTTCAGACAACATAGACTACCCATTGGATGTATCCATTGTGGCACCCATTGGATGGATCTAGAGACTAGATGTATCTATTATGAAGAGATACAAGTTATAAGTGAAAAGTGTCAAAAAAGAAAAAACTGATGGATTTAATGGGTTGCAAGTTACCTCTGGTTAAGCTAGGTGACCTAATCTTTGAACCCTCGATATTAAAAGTATTATACTCCTCCTGTTTCTCCAGGTATTAAGAGGTTCAGCATAGGGCAGTTTAAAATATTCCCTTAGATTAATGAGTATCCACAGATTAAAAACATAACCATTTTAATGTACTTCTGTGTAGAGAGGAGGATATTCTTCATTAGAAAAAAACCCATAAGGTCAAAACTGTGACAGAAGAGAATCTGATCCCAAGGGTTACTGCATATAGGAGATAGCGTAGCAGAAAGTTCTGCTGGCTATATTCTGGCAAATTGTCCAATGATGTAATAGAAACTGACAAGTAACACACACCATAGAAGCTGTATGTAACAGTTTACATCCAAATTGGTTATCAACATAATTATAAGAATCTACAGAATGAAATTAAAAGTTTTTAAAGATTACAGCTGAAGTCTTGAAAGTACCTATCAAAAGTGCATTATGGTTTTCTATGAGTCAAAGCACCATTTTAGCAAAACCACAAATTATTTATAACAATGGGTAAAGTGTATCATTAATAATGACCACAGTTCTATATATGGGTTGAACTCTTTCAGCCAGAGGATCACTGAGTGTTTTACTGTCTGTATGCATGGCACAAGCCCATCGCCTGCATAAGTGGGCTTTCATTCTGGAAAACATTGAAGAAATAATTGATTGCAAGGCTCATCCCTGTTCTTGATTGTGCCAGTGACTTTTGTGCATGACATCAGCTAAGCTATTAGCTTGCCTGCATTTTCCCCAGCACAGGCTTGTGATCTTAGGAACACCTCAAGACATCCTAGGTTTTCTGTGTTGTTACAAAGGAAGTAATAATCTGAAGTTATATACAGGGCTCAGGTAAAGGCAAAGCAGTCAGCCACAGAGAACCCCGGGGCCCTGTAGTGACCTTCTGACCTGTTAAAGCTGAAAACGAGTTTTGAGCAGAGCTTTACTTATCAACATTAGCAGGAAGTAAAGCAAAAGACTCCAGCGGTGGTTGGGGAGGGTGGGCCACAACACAAAACAGCTCTCCAATGCAATCTACTTCTAAATGATTATTTTTTAAACCTACTTCCCTGAAATTAGACAAAGTAAAAAAAGAGTCTAGAATGACCACTGCCTTAATAAAAAGAACTCTACTGACAGGGAGCAAAGTTTCTCAAAACATTTAATCAACCAAACCATTATTTGCTGTGAAAAAGACATATGCTTCAAATAAAATAGAGAATGATGCAAAGTACTGCAAAGGAGTTTGTCTGTTAACATATTCATACTAATTTTCTTACTCCCCCAAATGTATTTACACTTATAAGAATACACAGAGCATAGTTTCAAAGTGTGATAGTCATTTCTAATTCAAGAAGGAATGCAAATCTGCATAGTAGGAGCTCACTCCCAACACTTCCAGATCGAACAGATGCAGGACTAGGCTTTCATAAGAGCCCAGGGGGTTATTTTCAAGGGCTCAGCACCCTCATTTGTGTACAGATTTTCAATATGCCAAGGTCATAATTAGACACTTTCATGACTGCTAGATCCCTAGAAGCAGACCCCCTCTCTTTGACCCCCCCCCCCTCCCCCCCCCCAACCCTGGCAGTGCCACAGAGATCAGGACTCTGTGTGCACACACACAGCACTAAGCTCTTTGGTTGAGTATGATCGCTTTGTTTTGGCGCCTAAACTGGGGATGAGCATTTGAGGAAGTCTGGCTTGTATTGTGGATAATGACTTTTCTTTTAAAAATCTGGTCCACAGAGCGTTGTTTGGATTACTGACAAGAATCTCCTTTCTCATCTAAATCCAGACCAACTGGGTGACCTGCTGTGCTACATGGAAGCTGAAAGCTTATTGCTCTGAAGTGCGTACTGGCCAAGCATCCTAACTATAAACGAATACAAGTGGTCGCCTTTCCTCTTAGGTTTATTTGTAAAATTCTCAGGTCTCCCATCCTTCTAGAAGAGATTACGTGGTGCTACAGTAACACCTGACAGCCTTTACAAATGAGCTCTGAGATACTGTAGTACTGCTACAATAACCAAAAATTCCAATTGACATTGGGTCCTAATTGGAGCACAAAGGATAGTGAGATAAGCCCACATACTTGTGGGCCCAGAGCTAATAGCATAGTGGACTCTAATAGTTGAAGTGACTTTGGTGAAAAAAAGAGTACAGCAAAAGGACAAAAAAAAAAAAAAGGGGAAACTGAATCTCTCTACAGCAGCTAGCTGAGGGGACACGAGCATCTCACCCTGGACATTCTTGTAAGTCCAGCAAGTTACCTAATACCTACACATCTCCCATAGTAACCATCTTGTTTTCCTCAGGACCTGATCAAACTTCCAACAGGTTGTTCCTTCTGCAAACCAAGAACTAGAGCCAGCTGTCAGGAAAAAGGGGGCAAGCAGTGAGAGATAAGTCTCCTGCTTGCAGTGATTTCATGATTGTCACATGAGAATCACCAGCACCGAATGTGGGATTTGCAAGTGCACAGCCAGAAGAAAGGCAGCACAACAGCAAGGAGCAAACATTGCTGCTGCAGCAGCTCTGGGAGAGGTCACAGGGCTGCAGAGGTACATGGAGGACTGTGGCAGGTCAAGAGTTAAGGCAGCTAAGGCACAGTCACTATTTGGTCACCAAGACACAGATAGTTCCTTGAAAGAGGTAAGGCTCTCATTACGAACAGGGTTACAAGGAAACAAGAAAGTACAACATTTTGCCCAAATTTCATTACTGGTCAAGCAAGGCAAAGAGAGGTAAAACAACATCATCCTAGCTGAACATCCCAACTGCAACAGAGCACTTCCTTGTGACTTCCAGGTCATTCCAAATCTGCATCACTTATATAGCACTAACCTAACACAAATATTTTCCATACATTCGAAATATACTCACTCTGACATGAGAAGAAGCCAGAAGAAGCAAGAGAAGCAATGGTGGACACATCTGTACTGATGCTAAAGAAAAATCTACATAGAATGTGGGAGAAATAACAGAATGCAATTCTTATGTTGTGCTTTGCACATGTTCTCTGAAAAGTTTCAAGGCCTAAAAAGAGACTTTGGGAGGTACTGCTGTATCTGTATTTCCAGGTAATATAATTCATATGCTTTTATCCTTCAGCACCAAGATGAGCTTTCACACTCAAAAGTTCCCAGACAGCAAAAGACATGATGTTTTTTTAACTCCGTAAAGTTATGTATCACCCAATAAAACAATGAGCAACTTATCAAGCAGGTATTTCCAGCTGCTGAGTATAAGGATCTTTCAAGAACTGATACTCTGTCAGGTCACATCCTAAGAAATGCGTTAAAAGTGTATCCACCAAAGCTCTCATGTATAGGGAACAGAGTGTGGAAGAAGTGGTTAATGGTTCCAAAACTCCTCCAGGAAACAGGTACTGTAAGCACTAACACGGTGTGGGTGTTCTGCTCTCTAAGCTCGTAAAGTACTATCCTCACCAACTCAAAGCACCCTTGATGATCTTCACAAAATCCCCAACAAAAGTCAGTCATGCAAGCCCCATAAGATAAATTAATGCCACAAAGTGGGTAACACCACAATTACACCGTCACCAAAACTGGAAACTAGCAGCTGTGCAGCACTAAGGGAGACACACATTCCTTTTGAGACACAAAAGAACCACTTCTACATGACATTGCCCTTCCTGGTGTGGATGGCTCTCTACACTTCAAATGGCACAGGGAATTGTGTTATTCTGTGGGGCACAGACACACACTCAGAGCAAATATTAGGTGAAACAGACCCTATGTTAAACTCTTTGTGCTAGAACCTATGGAAAAGGAACCAATAAATTACTATCACTGTATTATAAGAACAAGCAGTGCAAACTAATGTTTTCTTCATCAAGAACCTTCACTTTTTTTTTTTTGCAGTAAGCGTGCATACATCTAGGTACCTGTAATCAGTTACAAAAGTCCCTCATTCTCAGACAATACCTTGCTCAGACATTTGCTGTAAATCCACAGAAACCTCAGATAAACCCATTATCACTGTGGATAAAGATGCCAAGCCCCTTGGGCACAAACATTCACAGAGGACAGGGGAAGCCAGGTAGTACACATAAAACATTTGAAAGAGGCACCTATTTCTGGTTTTTATGGAAACTTTCTCTGCCTTGCAGGAAAACCAGTTTTTCAGAGCACAAGAGGAGTCTGTACTCCCTGGCTTACAAAGACAGCCCTTGTACCAAACAGTTTACAGGTGTTTTGCTGTATTTGTACAGTACCTGACTACAGCAGAGTTCAAGTCAATAACAGGTGTTCCTCAGCAATGTTACAGTGAAGAAAGCAAAGAAAAAAAAAAAAGAGCACATTTCTCTGCCATGTTACAGGGTATGTCATGATGTACTTTACTCACTCCTCCACTCATCTCTCCTGAGAGAGTGGTAAAACTCCAAGATTAAACAGTATTCACTCCCACTCTCCTGTTAAGGATGCTTTAAGCTTTGACTTTGACAGACTGCTCCTGTTTCTCCTTCCCTACTGCTCCCTGTGTAGGTGTGAAGGCCCTTGCAGACCCACAGTTCCTGGCACCAGTCTCCTTCAAGGGCTTTTGCATTCAGCCTTCTAAATGGGATGGACAAAGCCAACCCCTTTGTCCTCAGAGAGGCAGCCGTACGTTGGGAGTTTGAGTCTCTGACTAGATTAAATTTTACAGACACAGAGACACTGGCACCAATCCAGAGGCAGGCATTCACATGGTTCATCCTTACCATGGAAAGGGAGCTTCAGCTCAAGAACAGCTCACTTGCTGGGATCATCCCTGAAAATCCCCAAAACCCTTACCAGAATTTCTTGGCCAGGAGGCTCTTTGCCTCTCCCTATGTCATGGTTTTGCCCCAGCTGGAGCTGAACACCACACACCCGCTCTCTAAAATGCTGGAGGTGAAAGTAAAACCAACAAAGGGAAAACAAACCTCACAGGTTGGGATCAAGATAGTTTACTGGGACAGTAGAGAGACAATGAAGATAGGACTTTATAATAAAATGCAAGACAGTGGTTATACACGGTATAATTTCTCAGCAAGCTACACACCCCAGGCCATAGAGCTCAGAGCTGTTACGTAACCAGATCACCCCCAAAACTGCACATCCTGAATCTGTGACCTCCTCCCCCACTGACCACCCTTTACACTGAGCATGACATAATTGGCATGGAATACTCTCTTTGGACGGTTTGGACACCTGTCCCGGCCGTGGCCACTCCCAGCTTCATGGGTGCCCCCCACCTTCTTGATATGAAGAACTGAGAAGTCCTTGACTACTTGGCAACAACTAGAAACTTTGGGGTGTTATCAGTGCTGCTCTCATCCTGCCTCACAAACACAGCATCCCACTGGCTGCCAGAACAAAAATTAACTCTATCCTAGATGGAACCAGGACATTATCCACCCCTTATTCCATACCATTTATGGTACCAGGACATCCTGCCACAGGTCATGACCATCACACCCTTCAGGAAAATCGGTTCAAGGCAGAGGTGGTTCCACAAACTGCCCTCAAAGAAAGTCACCTGAGCTGAAAGCACATCTAAACTGATGAGTCTTTGTAGTTCAGCAACTGCTTTTGTGATGAGGTCTCCTTGCTTCCTGAGCTGGGATGAGGGGGCACATCATTCTTCCTCAGCAAAGCTCCTGGCTAAGGTCATGGCCCCACATACTACCTTAACATCCAACATCCATAGCAACTTCTTCCCTTCACACAGCTCCAAGCCCCTCTCCTGTATCTGCTATGTTCATTAAAGTAATTAAAACACTGAATATGAAAAAAACTACATTTTCTTCTCTTCACCTCAAGGGAATCACATCTCCCACTTTAGCGTGGGCAGGAAGAGAAAAGCCAAGCCCTAGGAAGGCAGGGCACAAAATGGTGGAGGACACTGTCCAGCCTATGGTGTCTACCAGAGACATGCCTCAGCAGCATCACAACATATTTCAATCTCTGAAAGACACTCCCGCATATTTGACAAAATGCCCTTAATCTCTTTGCCTCCAGTTCTCTTCAATAAAACTATGTAGCACAGTGTGTGGCTCAAGACAGGTCAGGTTCTTCTCTCGGCAGTGGGAGCTCAGTCAGGAGCATCCCAAACCCAGGAGTTATACTGGGCTCTATTCCTGTTTTAAGTTTCTCACTCTTATTTCAAAGAGCCTGTCAAGTTTTATTTGTTAAGTAGTGAGGCGCGAATAACAACAGGCATGTTACACTAAGAGTGATGAAACCCAGGCTTCCACTGCTGGTAAATCAGTCATGATAAGCTTAAAAGATTTTTTTTTCATCTTGTTGTAATGTTTTCAAATTACCTTAACACACTGAGTGGCATAACAATTTTCTAAAATTACCATAACTGTTACTATAAAAATGCTAGAAGATATTACTCCTCTTTTTCATCTTCTTTTTCCCCCCAAATGAACTGCAAGCAACAGTGTTGTAGAAAAAGGACAAACAAGCAACTGGAAATCAACAAACAATGTGAATATCTGTTTTTAAAATTACTAAATCCCACTTTCATTATTGCAAGATTGTTAAATATGCATTTCTCCTATTTGGTGGTAAGCGCTTAACCAGCAATCTGTGTATTGAGCCTGGCAGAGGCCTACTTGTGACAGAGAGAAACATTTTTATCTTGGTTCCCCCAAACAAAGCCATAACAACAACTGACATCTGTGGTGATCCTCTACATTTATCCTAGAGTTTAGATCCTGGCTCTAGAATTGTGAGCCGAGAACCAAATGCAACCCTTAAGAATAGTCACATGCTATAAAGTGGATACCTGAAATCACATAAAGTGATTACAAAAGTGACTCTCCAGAATGCTGTTTACAAAGCTTCATCATATTTGCTTCATACTGGATAGCCTCAGCCCTGGTTTGGCACTGGAGAAGAGTTCTTTGGGAGTGCAACAGAGAAGATCCTTAGGATAGCTATGCTATTGAAACAAAATCACTCTGAAAACAGCCAGATGGACAAGATGAGATGGCAAATATTACAGAGTGACCAGCAGTTTTGTGACAGATACCCAAAACAGAAAGACATCTCTACAGAACAGAGGGAACTTACGCTGACAATGCTTTTAAGAGAACCTTTTAGAAGATATCCTTTGTTCTAGGACCAAAATGTTTTGCAGGACAATTACATCTTCCAGGCTCCTCATCCCTTTCATTTTTAATTAGCTTTTTTCTCAGCTGTGCTTGGTTCCATTTCCTCTGTAATAGCTGTCTTTACTGCTGTCCTCATACCAGAAATGTTAACAGGCACTCAGTGCTCTTGGAATAGGGACTTGAATTGCAAAGGCACAGAAGCAGATTTATGGACCAGGTTTCTCCTGCCTTTGGGCAGCAAACTGGTCTGAGTAGGGGGAATGTACACAAAATGGACTAACAGACACACTTGGCCGCTGGCTGTAGCTAGGTATCTACCTAGAGGTAAAAGCAGAGCCAGTTCAGAGAAATAATGAGACAAATACATGAACACATTCTTTGAAGAGTAAACACAACTCCACAAGCAGACCCCAAGTTACCACAGACACAAGGTCAGATGTTGTTAGCTATGCTGTGGTAAAACCATTTTTATACAGTGATTCCTGGTTTCTAATCTTAGACTGGAACCTAATCTCTACCTTCCTATTTATTATGAATAAATCAACCCTCTTATGTGCCATCTCCCTTCTATTATGTTTCAAAACTGTTGAAGTTCTTGTTGAAGAAATTCTTGAATAACTGTCAAAATGGTTGATCCTGAGGATTTTGGTTTTATCTCCTCAAGTGCCCTGGAATATTCCATAATGCTGTAGTCTTATCTTCCCGGCTACAATTGTCTACTCTCCTCTAAATGGATTTATCCAGTTGCAAGACTGTTGTAGTAACCAAGAAGAGTATGCCAATATATTACAAACAGACATCAATTAACATCCAGCAGGTATTTTTGCTGTTCTCATTGCACTTGAGCACGAACTTGGTAAGAGAGACAGATTTTGTGCGCTCTTTTTTCACAGGTCGCCCAGTTCTGCTGTCACTTCTGGTGAAACTAGAAGGGAATTAAGAACCACCACCCTCTTTTACCACTGACAGAGGGCATTACAAAGTGCACCATTCCCAAAGGCAGCTGGGTTTACAAGCAACTGCAGACAATTCTTTCTCCAGGAGTAATGCTGGGAGTCTGTTCTTCCATACCATAGGTGTTTGTAAGCACTGGAGGAGACAAGACCATGAAAAAAAGCACATTGCATACAGAAGTCGCTGCAAACACTTTGAGATGGTGGGATGAGGGATGGAGATACATGGGACAACCCACATCAAACAAAACTCACCCAAAACCCAAAAACATAAACATAACTGAGTAACAAAACTACCTATGCAAAATCAAAAAAGAGGACAAAAAGCACCTGAGAAAAAAAAAACCAAACAACATCCCAGAGACTCCTTGAGCCTAAATCACTAAATCTCCCTCTCCAGAATTACCTTATTTAAGACACATTTCCATGCTTTTTTATTTCCTCCTAGCCTCAAGAGATACTGAGATATTAAAAAAATACCAAAGGATTGAGAAATTGATAATCCGGTTTGGTTTAACTATTTTTATCTAAACCAGTCTGCCCATATCTAACGGCTTAGCTACATTAAAAAAAAAAAAAAACAAAACATCTCCTCCTAATTTTAGAAAAGAGATTACAACTCGCTCTTCTTTTCATATAGAAGTGTTTTAAGGTCTCCACGCTACAGGTGTTTCCTCCCTTCTGTCTTAGTAAGCAAAGGTGTAGTTTCTGGTTTAAACTGCTTAATAAGTTACACAGTTATTTTGTAAACTATTTGGCAGTGGTAACTTACACAAATTATGAGCTTGCAATTGTGAATCTTAAGTTGTAATGACAGAAGACCAATTCAGTTGCTGTAAAATTAAGAACATGTGCATCAAAGGGCTGTCTCCCTGAGCCTGTTTACTCTTATCTACTGATCTTATCAAGAGCATGATAAATTATTAAGATGTACAACAACAAAGGCTCCTCCTTGAATGATACTACAAAGACATTCTTCTAACTTTAAAATTCTGCTTGTTACCAAAGAAATTGAAGGAGGCAGGAAGATGAAGGAGGGTCCTGTATAAGATTCATTTCAGAAAGATGGGTGCTTAAGGTCCTCCAAGAAAAGGGGAGAGCCAGTCAAGGGAGAATGCTGAATCTGAGGCTTTTCACCTTAACACTGTCCCCATCTTCCATTCAGATAGTGACTGTGGAAACAGATGAAGGAAAAGGTTATGGTCCAATATTCTGTTGGCAAAGTGCAGTCACTGTCATTTATTTTATCGTCATAATAGCCCTTGGCAGGCTATCCTTCCCAGCAATGCAACAGACATTCAAAATGCTTTTTTAGCTTAGCAGTTTGGAGAGCTGTGCAAAAATAAACCACAAGTAAGCAGTTTCAGCTTGAGAGTTAAAGCAACAGTAATTATTGCTTAATTCCTACTACTTTGCAGTTCCTGTTGTGGCAGGACAAAGGAAGTAACCATGGGGGTCCATTGGAGCATCACCTGTGCTGAGCAAAGTGATCAGCTGTGAAGCTGTCAGCTAAGATGAGTGAGAAATTTTCACTTAAATGGGATGGAAGTGCTTAGTGGAGTTGATAAGTCTTTGGGATGAGGAAAGAGTCATCAACAATGAATATTAATTGACTAATGCAAAGCCCTTTAGGTTGCTAGTAAGCAAAAGTTTCAGACCACTTGCACTAGTGTGTACTGAGCTTGCATTAATGGCAAACTTTCAGCCTACAAGGTTGTCTTTCATTTTGTTCTTAAAACTTCAATCTTCTAGATCATAGAGACACAGTATTCCTTTTTCTACATGCTGACATCATACCTTTTGCAACAACATTCTCAAATCACTTAACGAGGAGATATACCTCACTGCTGACTGTAGAAAGTGTGTTATTAGGGGAGACACGCAAGTACTCAGAAGAACTAGTAGCTTTGAGTGGAAATTATTTTTTCCCCTAGCACTGCATTCAGATCTGGGACCAATCACAGCTTCAGTCTTTCTGTTCCACTGAATCAGTCTCTAGCATTTGATAAGCCTTCCAGAAGCAGAAAAAAAAAAGTTTTCTCCAGTTCAAGAGGTAACTATCATTCCTCTGTAGTCTTCCTACTGCTTTAAAGGGGATAGGACTCAGCTATAAGTGCATGTGACCCCCATAAGCAAAATCTAGAGAGTTAGACAGTTCAACTGGTAGGTACTAAATAGATATACAAGTCTACACCCAATTGCTCCACACCACGCGCTCTGAATGATGCGCTCTAATGCAGTGGAGGAGCTAAACTGATTACAGAAGCACAGGCTTCACCTTTCAATTGTGACTAAATGCACTTACCAGACACAGAACAGTTCTGAGAAATAACGTCTTCCTTAGGTTAGATTAAGATTAAAGGACTGGAACAGACTCATCAGATAGCCAGTCTAGCCCTGGTCCCACACTACACAATTGTCCCACTAACTGACTAATTACCAGTTTAAGAGTAATCCTACCTTCCCTTTTGGCGCTCCCTAACAGGGAAGGAGAAGCAGAGCCATGCTGGCTGTTAGCCCTTTCTGTGCAAACAGCCCTTATAACTGGCTGCCTTTCAGGCCTCGGAGGAAAGATCCTGCCTCCATATCCAGCCCCTCTCTGCTTTCACCTGCAGCTGTATGGCTCACTAGTCTTGCTGGAAGCATGCTTCAGGCCTTCACTGCAGAAAGATTAGAAACCTATTTCTAAATCAGTTAAGCATTCATTATGTACCCATTTTTGCCTTTCTTGACATTAAATTAAGCATGCCTGGCAATTACAGTCATCATGTCTTTGTGGTTCTCCGTTGTATTTCCCTCCATACACTTTTAAAGAATACCCTTCCAAGTATTTTCCTGCTAATCAAAATGCTTAAATATAGTGCATTCCCTCTGTCATTCACCTTATCAATGCACGATACCAGTTTAATCTATCATTTGTGACCTAATTATCAAATATTATTTATTTTCTGCTTCCCATCACATACCACTATTTTTTGTCTTTTTAAAATTTGTTAGGGCATTGTAAGCTATTTCAGGGTCAAAAAAAGGTTGTACTAGTTAAGTGACTAAATACTATACTTATCTAAAATTATTGAATTTATTTAACTGACATTAAGTGCCTGTTCTGTGCTGCAGTTCAATAACGAGCCTTAATGACAATCTGGTTATCAGAGTTTAAAACCTTTTAAATGTCACTCCTGCAATTCTCTTTTCTGATCCTGCCTCTACAAGAGAGAAAGAGCCGCAGGAATGATTGGGCTGCTTGAGAACATACCCCACAAAACCCATCTTGCAAGGTGATGAGTCATTAATCCTGCCTGGATTTCATGAGAGTTCAAGTTCTCTGCAGGTTTTGGGTTACAGCCCCCAAGCTCTGAACTGAACTCTTTGATGCAATGTTTCCAGTGAACATCCACTGCGCAGAACAGCCACAGAAAACAGGAAGATCGAAGAGTTTACAGAAGAATAGGTAAAAGGACAGGAAAACTGGAAAATAATTTGAACATAAATCTTTAAATATCTAAAATCCTGGACTAGCAGCCAATGCATACGTTGAATAAATGAGCCATTTTTCTTACTCAAATAACTACAGCAGCATGCATTTGGGTGCTGTTTGAAGAGATTAGGACACTGATAATAATATTAGAGTCAGTAAACAACTAGTCTATGTATATTAGTATTCCACATCTTTTATTACTTAACCCTTTGGAATAGCAATTAGTCTACAGTTTAATTGACCAAATAAAGTTAGTAGAAAATTTAAAACGTCTTTTCCAAGTGACAAAACCAAGGTGTTTTATTGATCATAAAGGTTTTTAATGCAAACTGAGGACTGCTGAGGTAGCAGAACTGTCTACAATAGGTTACAGTGTACAGCGATAAACTTCCCATCTCCTATCGAGCCTTCAGCGTGCTGTTCACTATGCAGTCTTTATCTTCACATGCTGACACATGTAATCTAACATTCTCACTTTGCCACAGTAGGAGCAATTGCTTGACAATTTGATTATGGTTTCCTGTCAGCTCATACATAGAATATTCTTTGAGCTTTCAAGAATTGCAAAATATTTTGATTTTACAATGATAATAATCTTCTGGGGAAAACATCATTTAAAATATTGATTTCTGATAGCAAGCCTACTCCAGATCTGCATGTGGAAACTGCTCTGAATATCTAGAGGCTGATATGCTGCACAAGGGGAGTGGCAGAAATGACAGTAATGTGCAAATAACAGAGGGAGAGGGTTGGTGAATGAAAGCAGTTACCCTGACAGATGCTCTGCGCCCTCTGCGAGATGAGTGGATGGTCCCAGTCTGGACTGGGTGAGACAAGCATCCTCCCCACAAAACACCAGACAGTCCAAGCATAGAGACCAAGCCCTGAAAGGATGCAAGGATGTCCTTATTTCTAAAAATGACTTTGGAAAATCCTGGGTGAGGTTCATGGGCACAGGGATTGGCAGGTTACTGTCTTTTCGGTTAAAACACTGAAACAACTGAGCATTCCACAACACCTGCAGTCAGCCAAGCACATTTGGTTTGTTTTTTTAAGACAATGTTATATAGCTCTTCATATGTGGGTTACAGCCAAAAAACTACTGCCAAAGTCAGATGCTGGGGCCAAAATTGGACTGATGCCACCTTTATATTCCCTCTGTCTTGTTCTGGCTCGGTATTGAAGTGCTCCCCTCATCATTTGTTCCATTTTACACTAAATATCAAAACCTCCAGCAGGTCAAGAGGATTTCTAGCACCAAGTCTCAGTCAAGCCCTTTGGCTCCGTCCATGTCCTCAAAGCTCCATATTCACACAGATCTCTTGGTACAAGCCAGCCATGCCGCATGGGCTGTGCTAGAAGAACAGCCAGAGCAGCTGCAACACACTTCATAAAATAAGCCCATATAGTTATGTTTGCTGCCTTCAAATAAGCTTTTAAGAAGTATTTGAAAGAACACAAGTTTCACTGAATGCCAAATGATAGAGGTCTACATCCTGAGGGACAAGTTGTGTAAAGATTTTAGAAACCAGTTCCTTTCACCAGACAATCTGGAGTCCTATCTCCAGTTGAAGCAAATGGAAGGTAGACATCTGAATAGCTTTAGCTCTGGCTGCTGAGCATTTGCAAAAACATTATCCTAAAAGCCAGATTGCCTTGTCACAACAAATTCGAAGCAGACCTTTCACTTGCTTAAAACAAAGTTTTTTGTTTGTTTGTTTAAAATGTTTTTTTTTATCAAAACATCAAAATAAATTTTCTTTTCATTTTTCTTGTCATTCTCCCTGAGATATGACAGTTACATGAAAGACAACAAGGGAATGACTACAAAGAGTGTGATGCAAGACAGAGCAGTCTTGGATGTCTAGAATCAGACTGAAAAGCAAAAGACATTAAAGTAGGACTATTTCTTCCATTACTGAAATGGCATAGCTAACAATAATTTATATGCACCCAGGAATACATGTGTACCCCCAGAACATCAATCACTTCACCTGGAATTCAGCCACTCAGCACTATAATATTCATACATTCAAGCTGTTAGCTACCATTAATCAAAAAGCTTTTAACTAATGACTTAAACTTTTAAACAACAATTTTATTAATTAAGACTAGATTACCAAAATTACCATCACATTGTATTTTTCAATAGACATTCACCTAATATCTTGCAATCTGCCAAATGCAAGAGACAACCAAGGTGCACCACAAGAGGCATATCTGTCAAATTAGACAGCCAATACCATAAGAACCTTTGAAAGCGTGAAGATCTGTGACACACTGTAAGACAGAGATGCCATGTGGACCTCAGCAGGACTAGTGTTTAGCTCCCTTACATCTCAGGGGATCACAAGAAATCTCCAGACACCAATCATCCAGAAAGAAAGTTGTCATCACTTGCACTGTAGTATACCACAATTCATTGAGGTCAATTAATTGTTGAACGGGGGAAGAGCTCAGGAAATAGTCTCCTTTATATTACACTAGATAGCTTTTGCCTTCCACAAAACACAGAAAAGGACAAAAAGCTCCTCTCAACCTCGGCAGATGAGACTGTCTAACCTACTGCGCTATAATTTAAAGAGGAATGATTTAGCTGTAACCAGTTGATTCTGCTGCTGTGCTGTAGCCAGCCTTGCCAAGATTGTAAAAATGCTGTTATTATTTCAAGACAGATTTTTAGGAAAACAAATAGGATAGTCTGCATGAGAGAGAAGTATAAGCTGCTAAAGCAGAATAGTTGGAAACAGGGAGTTTCCAATTAGATTGTGATTACTGTACTTTTAAAGGTAATTTTGTATGTCAGCGTTACTTACAGAATGTATACAGATAGACTGAGAAGAGGAAAGCAATGCACTGCAAAATACAGATCAGCTTTTAGAAATCATATAAAACTTTGTCTTTAAAGTGATCCAAAATCTAAACTGAAGTGTTTTTTTCAGGTAGTATCTAAATGGCCTAAGGGGCTTCTTTTCTGTTTGTTCTAGCTTCATTTTGTGGTGATCAACACAGCTTCCTCACCAAACCACTCTTTTCAGAAGAGATAGAGTGTCTCAGGGTGCCCTGCCCAGCAGTGTAGATATGAGATGGGGACAAAACACTCCTGGAGTATTTTTATTCCACAATACTGTTTTCAGTACTGTGAAGATACCCCTCCCAGAAACCATGGGGAAACTATCAATTGAGCAGCAGCAAAACCACCTCTCTGGTCCTTTGTAGTCAGATCCAATGAGCATTGGAAATACAGAGATTACCAAAGGGAACTGCCTCTCATCTCTGGCCAACTCCCAAAAGTACATAATTTGTTTTAGAAATAAAGAAAATATATTTTTATAATTGCAGCAGGTGTGGAATATAGATGCTTCTATTTATGCTAATAATTAAAAATAAATGTCAGGCCTACCACGTCCCTGGTCATTTAAGTCACTTTAATGATACATGAAATATAAAAGAAGACTTCACTAAAGGTCTCTAAAGAGAAAAGGGCAACACCACTAAATAAAGAAGGATTACCATGCTGGAGCAAACTTGAACAGAGATGACATTCATACAAAATGCAATTTACTGTGACAGTAATTTTCTGTATTTCCCCCTCTATTATTGAAGATAAATGTCTTTGAATAAGCACTTTTTTGTATGATAACCCAGTTGTTCATACTTTTTGGACTGCAGTTAAGCCATACAGTCCTTTGTTAATGGTGTCACCTTTTATTACATAAGAAATAAAACTGTTTTGTCATCAATTTGTCAGTTAGAGCGCTACTGCAGGGTCACGTAACTGAAGAAAGTGTTATGAGAAACCAAACTGCAGCGTGCCTTGGGAAAAGTTTTGCTTTCAGAATTTGGAGAGGTTTATTTTGTTTAAATGGTGAACAACAACAACAAAAAAACCAAACNCACCAAGCAAAACCCAAACCACCACAACATGAGGAAAGGCACAAGCAATTCCTCATATGTATATGGACTATTTGGAAACCTGTAAAAAGCCATAAGGCACTGTTACTGATCCAGTTGGGGGTGTCCCTGCTTCTTGCAGGGGGGTTGGACTAGATGACCTTTGGGAGTCCCTTCCAACTCTAATCATTCTATGATTCTATATGCTTTTACATGGGTGCAACAGAGACTTATTTCAAATGTCTACTTTTTGGTCTCTCTGCATTTGTACACCATCTACCTTTAACCCAGGACCAGATCTTTTTCCTACCTCTTTATTCAGAGTGGTCAAGTGCAATTATGAATATCCTCACAGGGTTTTAATTAAAAAAAAAAAAAGGCTGAGGAAATATTTGACCCTCAGCACTCACTATACACGAGGGGTTTTTTCCCCTTCTAAAAAGCTCTGTCATTTTGTGGTGGCATTATCTAGCTTAGTGTCATATCAACATCATGTACAGGCACTGTTCTGCTCAAACCACCTCAGTGTGCACAGTCAGAGGTGGGGACATCAATGACTCCTGACTGATGTGTGAGGACAGATCCTGGGTGCCGGGGAGAAAATTTAACCTCCTTAGAAGAGTCAAGGCTTGCTGCGGGTGAACGTACTTCCACATGAGATGTGAGCAGGAGAAAGTGCCATCACGCTGCCAGCCCCAACTGCTGCACAGAATAACAATGACCCTGACTCCAAAGCAGGAAACAAGGTGTTTCTTCCCCACCCATCCCAGGAGAAGGCTGCATTTATATGGCTTATGTCCTTGATGAAAAATCAGACAGGCAAATGACTTGCAGCATGACAGGGACATCCACTCTCATCGAGTCCCACAGACAGATGAGTGCTGGCAAGGGCTAACCATGAAGTTCTCAATGTCAGGAGAAGCACATTCATCCCAAGCAGCTTTCCTGGTCCCAAAGTTCTTGGAGGTTATTGGAAATCAAATATAATTTGACAAGATTGATTAAAAAAAGAGAGTAACTAACAGTATGCAAAGACAATAATGAGAAGGTGGGCTGACAGAAAATACAAAACCAAATCAGACAGAAGAACCATTTCAACAGATTCACCTCTCCAGAAGAGATGCTTACAGTTAGGTGTGAGAATACTTAACTCAAAAGTTAGCTGACAGACTACATCTATTTTCACAAGTCTATAAAATCATGACCTTGATCTTCAAGGTCAGAACATCTTGCTTTCTTTCCTAGTGTGATATTCAAAATAATACTTAATTGATCATTGCTATATGCAGATTGACTTTTGCCTTCCAGATATTTTCAAATTATATACAAACAGCTGTGATAGATGAACAGGTTGAGAACATTATCCCTCCTTTTTAGAGGGTCATAAAATATACCTCAAACTTTCTTGTTAGAACATAAGCATCCAGAACTCTTATCCTCACCTGTAATGATTAGACCCCACAGCTTCTGTTATAAGTAGGTATGGCTACAAGACCATGCTTTGGCTTGGAGATGAACTATAGCATTTCATGTGTAGTAAGAAAGGACAACTACATCTGCAACAGAAACACAACAAGGCACTGGGGCAAATTGGTTGTCTTTATTGCTAGTGTTGGAGAAAATAATAATAATAATAATAATAATAATAATAATAATAATAATAATAATAATCTGTCTGAAACTGTGTAGATTGTAATTCAGTCCCTTCTCTGACAGTTCCCCATCTGAAGGGAACAATGCTCAGGTTCTACACGTTTGTACTGATTGCTTCTCACGTTCAGGGTTATCTGGCATTGTGGAGGAGAACACAGCTCTAACTGAATTTGTTTGCCATCATTTAAATCCTTGAAGTTATTTCCAAGATGCAGTCTTAAAAGTGACAAAGAGTTGACCCCATCAACTGCATTATTTTTGGATTCTATATATCCCCAACAGAGCAGGTTAGACTTTACTTTATAAACTCCTACCCAAACACATGCAATTAACATGAATGAGTTTGATCACATAAAATTATAATGTGAATGACAGATGTGTAATTGTTACAGAATTCTTATTTTACCTCAAAAATTAAGATGCTCAAGACTGAGAATTAACAAATCCATTTCCAGATATTTTTTTCTGAATTAATATAAATGTTTTAGTTCCTGTTCTTTGACCTTCAGGGACCTCAAGTCACTCCAAAAGGAGAACTCTAAAAACAAAACATTAATCAAGTACTACTGTGTATCATTCCCAGCAAAAACAAGCAGTTTGGTGTTCCAGGAAGACCTCCTTGGTGGCACTGTAGGAAGAGACCTCAATATCCACTCAGACTAATCCAAAGCCTTTTGATATATACCATAGAAGTCAGCATAGCCTAAAAGAATCCAGTTTTTATCTTTTTGTCTCCAATTTGCAGTTACAATACACTACTGAGAGGAGAATACAGTGTGAATCAGTATGCTCCTGCCTTATACCACACTCAGAGGAAACATCAAAATCAGAAGCAACCCTCTTTCCCTTGGTCTGCACAGACCAGAGTCAGATGTGTCACCACTTCTTTGTCCTCACCCCACCAACCTTCCAATAACACCAGCCCACTCTTACAGCTCCACAGGCCTCTGCTAGCAGCAATCTCTGGCCTTCACTAACATTAGTGCTCTGCATTCAGTTCCATGCACCCTGGTTTCAAGACACCAAATCCTGTCAGTGCAGTCTTCTGGAATAAGTTTGTCTTTGTTATTTTTCCCCTTGCTATTGTCATAGATGTAGAACAGCCCTTTTAGGGAGTACTCTTTTAGCAACCACATTGCCTCACTGTGTGCTTATGTAAAAATCAGAAGCAAGAACACATCTATCTTTATTTTAATGTTGTTATTATTCTCTGCATAGCTTTTATAAATTACTTCCCTTTACTGGCAACCATTTATGTCCCAAAAAAGCATCTCTCCAACCATAGAAATGTTGACTTTCTTCCTTTACCAGTGTGCTCTCATACTTACGTTCTTACAAGGTAAAATTAGTATAAGTGGCAGCATGTTTCCACAAGGCACAGCAATGAAGCTGTCATATCAGGAAAGCTGGTTTGTCTCACTAAGAAAAATTACTGAGAATACAAGCCACAGAAGGCTTTTGCTGAGAAACCATCTGCTTTAACTACCAAAGCATTTCCTGCTCACTATCTTATCTGCAGGGGTAAAGAATGCAAAGCATTCTCCTCCTTCAAGCAGTCTCCTTGCACAAGAGCCTGAGCTCCACACAGCTTACATCACTCCCTTGTGACATTCATGTTATAAAACTATTTTAAAGACTAAAAAGTGTCAGAAAACTGTGAGGACAAATCTTCCCTTGGCACCGAGATCAGCAGCAAGTGGCTACAGTGGGGCAGGGACCAAGCTTTGTCACCCAAGGCTAGAATCATCCCTACATTCCAGAATTTCTCATGGCTTCTCCAGCCTGACAGTATTCCAGCTTCAGCTGACTACCTACAGGCAAGTAGTTATTAAGCTACTATTCATACTGACTCATGCTGAAGTGGAAAAACAAGGCAGATGAGCAAGCAATGGCAGTAGTTGCTATTTAATAGTCACAACCCTATCAAGGGCTGTTCATCTACACTTTCCACATTCTCTCTCCTGCTGAGCATCTCTCAGATGTGTAGTAATAACTGTACTCCCATAAGGAATTCCCTTGGGGCCTGGCCCTGTTGCTGTGGTTTAACCCAGCAGGCAGCTAAACACAGATGTTCACTCACTTCCCCCTCCTCTAGTGGGAGGAGGGAGAGAACTGGGGAGGGAAGGAAAAAAGTGTGTGGGTTGAGATAAAGACTGTTTAATTGGGGAAAAAAGAAAAGGGTGGCGGGGGGGGGCAATTAATAATAATGATAAAAGAATATACAATAAGAGCCATGCACAAGCAATTGCTCACCACCCACCAAACAATGCCCAGCCAGTCCCCAAACAGTGGTCCCCCAGCTAACTTCTCCCTTAGTTTATATGCTGAGTATGACATCATACAGTATGGAATACCCCTTTGGCCTGTTTGCATCCACTGCCCTGGCTATGTCACCTCCCATCTTCTTGCATGTCCCCTACCGTCTCACTGGCAGGGCAATGTGAGAAGCCAGAAGGTCCCTGACAGTGCAGGTACTACTTAGAACAACTGAAACATCAGTGTGTTAACATGATCCTAATCTGAAACACAGAACTAACCAGCTACTACGAGGAAAATTAACTCTATCCTAGCCAAAAACCAGAACAGCAGTCCTCCACTAGCCTCCTTCAGCAGCCAGAATTTCATTTATCCTTTGTTTCTTTATGTCTACAAACTGGCCTTCCCACCCCCCTCCCACTAAAATCCCAAACCAAGTTTATGCCATTCTATCCAGCTGATGTCTGTCCAGAAGCCTATGTGAAATAATTTGGTGACCATTTTCCAGTTTTAAAGCAATAGATCCATTATCCCAGGCAGCATCTATGCTTGTCCCACAGAAGGGGTGTTTAATCTGAAGTCCAGCAAGTGCTAGACCTCAGGGACTCCTCTGCAAGAAGGTCACTGCAACAAGGAAGAGCTCAACCAAAGCATGCTTGTTTTCTGCACGTAGTGCCTCCATCTACCATACAGACTTTACTTTGCCTGGACATACCAAGAGACAGGTGGAAAATGGATGCCACGTCATCTGTTGATTACACCTTGACTGCAGAACTCGCTGGTGTCAAGCCAGTAACACCAGCAATCTCACGCTTACCAGACCAGCTACCACTTCCCATGGGAGCTGCTCTTAGTCTACCTGTAGTAAGGCAGCCAGGCCAGAGCTGTCTTTAAAATAAGGATGTTCTGTGAGGTGTTTCCCTGCTGGTGTCAGCTCCTGACACAAAAAGAGCTAAGCAACACATGCCTGTCCCACCCTGCCATGCTGTTGGCTTCTCCTAGTCATATCATCTCTCCTCGTGTCAGGTCCCCCCTTCCCACTCAGAAAGGTCTCATGTGTTTGTTCCATTGTGCTGTTTTCCTGCAAAAGCTCAGGAGAAACTCGAACTGTCAGGATTTATTCTGAATCACCTTTGTCCATAATAACAGAAGTCCAGCTCTCTCACAGTTAAACAAAATGAAATGCACACAGTGAAAAAAATTAAAGCTGTTGAGCCATTAGATGACTCATAATTATGTGCATAAATGTTCAGATTTTAATGGTAAAGGTATGAGTTAGTAATTAATATTAGATATTGCCAGTAAAGATTAAGCTTAGTTATCAGAACATTGGTTGACCTCTTGAAACTCCAGATCATTGCAAATGAGATCCTTTTTTCATTACACAGTTAAGTGTTCACATACAGCATCCTAGTTCTGATGAATATAGCAGTGAGAAGGGGTATTTCTTACAGTGATTTCCCTACAGGTTTGGGAAGCCTGGAGTGGGGAAGAAAGAATTTAAACAACTAGCTGCTGACAAGTTGGTTTATACCATAATTACTGTCATAAATTATTTTTACCTGAATATTCTGCTCTGTATTCTGGTTGTAAAAGGGTGAGGGTTGGTTTGTTGGTTTTTGGTTTGGTTTTTTTTTTGACTGAACATTTAAACTACTTAACATACAATTTACATACGAGGCAGTGTAATTTTCGATCTTTTGATAGGATTTCTGGAGAATTAGGAAAATTTTTGGCTGCTGAGCATACAGCCCACTGTAGCAGACCATGGTCTCTAGGGAAAAAGAGAAAGGTATCCTCTGCTACAAACCACTGCTAACACTAGAAGTAGCCACCACATTATTCTCTTGCTCACTGTTTGTTGGGTTTTTTTTTCTATTTTGAGAAGAAATAGACCCATTTTAAATAATGTTTATTTGAGCCCAACCACTGGTGGGCCAAATCCTTCCTTCCTCTTTAGTGACACGATCTGCTCTGGAACCCATAAGGCATGTAAAAGAGAGTTGGTCACCTCCTGACAGCTACAGTAGCCCAAATCCACCCTTCATAGCCTCTGTGGCACGGACCAGAGCAGCTGTGCAGCTCTTCCGTGGAGCAGATAGAAACAGCCCACAGTGCAGGCACAGCACTTGGGAAGAGGCCAAGGAAAACAGGCCAGGTGAACCCAGTAAGAGCCACAGATGCCTCTACCTGTCAGTAGAGGCTATATGTTCCAATACCTGGGAATACCTTCATGTCTGTATGTTCCAATATCTGGGACCTTCCCCACACCACGCTGCATGCACAGCCCCGAAGGAGCAGATCCCAGCCCATGAAACACCCCAGTTCTCTGTGTCCACATGGGGACAGGCAAAGTGCAAGCAGGCTGTAATTCTTCAGCTGTCCTCATCTCACCATTACACCCAGAACAAGCCCATCCAGACCTACACACTGCCTGTTTTGACACAGTGCTGTCACCATGTTTTCTCCAGTTACACTCTACAGTGATACACAGAGTACTGACACAGATATAAGCAATGAAAAGAAATTAATTTGCATTGTCCAGTCAAACCTGAAAGCTCTGGTGGGATGACCTAGCTGCTCGGACCTCCCCCCTACCCCATTTTGCTACAGCACTAGATCTTCCTGTGGTGGTGGAAAATGGGATTTATATCATGAAAAGATGAATAAAAGTGATTGTTCTTTTACATATCAGAGCAACATTTTAAAGTGAAAGAGGAGAAAATTGCATTAAACACATTCAAGCTTATTTGTTAAATTATTAATCTAACAAAAGCCAAACAAAGAACATGTATTATGGAAATACTGCATTTTTTATTAATTAGCTGAAAAGAAAGAAGTCTCCTGGTAGCTTGCTCTATGACTCACTATTGCTTAGGAATAAGGATTTCTAAATAAGAAAGATAAATTGCTTCATATTTAGCATAAATTGTAATTCATCATACTAACAGGTATATTAATATCACTATTTCTACAAACACTCCTTGTAAAATCCCACCCATTGTACATTATACAAAGGCATTGCACTGGGCTTTCGGCCACATAAAATAGTCCCCATGGCTGAAGTCACTCCCAAGGTTCAGAAAATTTAGAGGTTCTACTTGGGAATGCAGTAGCCCCTCCTCACACGATAGCTTTGAAAGGTTTGCCTCATAAATACAGTGCTAAGACAAAGCTCGCTATCTATCTGGCTTTTGGTCTTACCGGTGGGCAGCCCTTCAACATGCCACACTGCACAGCACTCACTGCCAGCCTCCAGCCTGGCTCAGGCTCCTGGACTAGGCAAAGCACATGGCTCTTCCACTCCTCAGCTGCTATCTCCCCAAAGAACGTACCTGGGGAGGCAGGTGAGGGCTTTCCTTGGCACTGAGGCAATGCCCATTGGGGCATGTAACTGGGCTAAGAGTCTTCTTCCTACTAGAGGGTTTCTAGATGAAGAAAGCATTAAACCAAATGGAAATCCATCCACCCTATTATCAGGGCAATCACTGGGAAGCCTGACTCCTACCACGAAGCCACATGGCTAGGTTTAGAGGTCTTTCCTATATCTGGTTTAGGAAGAAGTTTACTACAATGTCTCAGATAGCTTCCCAATGTAACTGTTAAAAGCAATTAAAAAAAGGCAAGAAACCTCCTCTTCCTTCACAACTGAAATCCACGTTCCAGAGTCCACCAGTCCTTGAATACAGATGCTCTTTTTCATTTTGTTTTTGTAGAGTTTGAAAGAAAGTAAGGTAGAATTTTATTTAACTCCTGTAATGCATAGGTATTTACCTATCATTAAAGTCCCTCTTGGAGAGGTTCCCCAAGCTGGCCCTGCTTTGAGCAATGTAGTTTTTGCAGTACTGCTTGTTGCAACAGTACTAAGCACATCATGTGCCCTGCAATACCCTTGGGAACAGTTACCAGGTCACAGTGCAGTGCTACTGAGTCAGTTACTCGAAGTCAGGCAGCAGATGAACCTACATAGCATTACAGGAAATGGAAAATTGAGATCAGAGAATTAGGTATCTTTTTCTACATGAAAATACCTTGACATTAGATCCATTGACTCTCTGGTTAGATTCCATTTGCTGCAGTTGCCACCTACTAGAGGTTTTAATTGGTTTTTTTTTTTTTTTTTGCTTCTTCCCTTTTCCTTTTGTCATTAACAAACACTTTACCAGCACAAAAGCATAAACAGGTTGGTAGGCACAGCTACCAACAGCAGCATGGGCACCTGTCACCATTCACACCCAGTTCATCCAGCAGACAGCCATGGCAGAGAGTCCACACAACCTGGTACAAGCAGGCACCAGTGTTTCCTCCACAGCTGCTTCCCACTTGCATGCAGGGCTGGGTACCAGGCTGGCCGTGCCCACATGACCACACCACTGTTCCACCAAGCCTGGGGAGCTGGTGCTGCAGTTCGGCTGATGGGCTGTATTACCTCTGCAGAAGGTGCAAGTCAGCTCTGTTCTTTCAGTATCAACATTGCTGCACCAATTTATGCCAGTCAGAGCTGTGCAATGCCCTCGCCACCACAGAGATACTATAGATAAACCAGTTATTAAAACTTCACCTGGACTGTATTATATAACAGGCTTCTCTACAACAAACTTCCTTCTAGTATGTGCATTTGTTCACCTGAAACGCAAAATAAACCAAGTACCATCTGACAAACAAACTCCTCATTAATCAAGAAAGGGGTGGGGGAGGGGAAAGGCAAGCCTGACATTAGCTTTTAGAATTAATATCAGTCTTGAAGTGCCACTTAGGAAGATACAGTTTTCCTCCAGATTTATTGTCCCCTCTTCTATAACTCTTATGTCTGTAAGGGTATAAGCTTGGACTCTTCCAAGTCGGGCCCAGAAACTATCTGTTCAGTCATTTCTTTTTTGACCTTTATGGGTATAGCTACATAAACGCTATAATAAAAGTCTTTATTTTAAAAGCTTCTTCTCATTAGTGTCTGCTCTCAGCTCTATAAATCACCGAGCTGTACACGTGAGTCTGCCCTGCCACACAGTTCCAAGTACAGAAGCAGACAAATGAAGCTGTTACCAACCAACACTGTTTGACATTTTTAACCCATACATTTTGAGAACTTTTTAATTACATATTTGCTGTGATTTCTGATTAAACTAAAATTGCCTTCAATGGCACATAATAAATCACAGATTTATTCACATTGTTCCCAAATGCCAGGAGATGCTTTCTTTGCCACATTTGTGACTGAAGCCCATCGTCCGTTAAAAACCGACAGTAAATTGAATTACTTCAGGATGCTCCAATCTTTCCATGATTTGTTCAGCACTATCTCAATTACCCTCCACAAGGGGATTTCTACATTTCCTTCAGGTAAAAGACAACTTAACAGCAGGTATGTGCACAGCATTGCCTGCCAGCAAAGGCAGCTGCATCTGCTGCCTTGTACCAGAGCCACTGTACAGCTGGGAGGATCGTGGTTTGTGGTCAACTTTCATCCTCCTGCCTCATCCACATCCCTTACTTCCCCCCTTATTTACAATAAACACTTCAATAAAGCTACAGATAACTTTTAGAAATACCTCGACATGAAGAAAAACTGCTCACCTAAGTATTTTACGTAAAATCCAGAATTAATGACCACAATATTGAAAAATCCTTTTATAATTATCTAATTCTCATTTGATCCTTTTGTCATCCAGAACATGGAAATAACTGCACTAAAAATAGTTAGAATCACTTTTCTCCCATGGGTCTGTATCCTTTCATTTCAATACGATGAAAAATATGGCCATTGCCAGGTAATAGGAACAGTAATTCATGAGGAGGAAAGTCAACTTTTCTTTAGCGTTCTTTACATATGCCACAGTTCTTTCTCTCTCCTGGGAGGGTGCTGCAGCCGTCCTTAGTACTTTGGAACATGCCACACAACTGTTGTGCAATTCATCAAGTGACAATCATGAATTCTTACAAGGCAGAGGCTTTATCTGCTGATTTACAGGAGATTACAGGGTAGTAATACAGACTAGTAAAGGATAAAATGTGCTTGCTTAGCATAATTTGTGCTGTAAAAGGTATGCTTTGCACAAAACATTCAGGATTTTACTACCCCCTGACAGCCTAGTTTGTGTAACACTCACTTTGGGAGATAGGAGGGTCTGGGAAACAGGTACTGCAATTCTTTGAGTTACAAGAGACATACACAATATAGAGAATATTGGGCACAAAATTACTAGCACCCCAGTGCACATGGCAGAAACCCCAACCAGGCTGAGCTACATCATGCTGACTTGTGGGAGAGCTTTCCATGATTATTAACATTTCACAAATGCTGCTGTTCACACAACTGCTTCAAGAGAAATCACTGTCCTCCTGTCACAGGCTGCACTCTCCAGCCAGGCACAACAGCTAAGCTCCCTTCTGCTCCTGAGTTTATAGGTAAATTTCTGGAGAATAACAGGAGCCATCAACAATTCAAAGCACTCCTCCAACCAAAACCAGAGTCAATTCCCTATTTTTATCCTAAGAGAAGTTCAGGTTTATCACTGCTCTCTCTGGCAAGCTGTCACTAGAAAATACAAAGCCAAAAAGATGGCAGTGGCATGTGCCCTCCTTGAAACTTCACAAGAAAGCTACACCTAGGCGAATACATCGGAGGATGAAGCCCCAGAAATAGGTTTCTAATCTGATCATTAAAAACATAAATTGGAAATCCTGGAAAAGAGATTTTTTAAGCTCTCCCTCTACCTCAACCCTTGGTCTCATGTCTTCCTAGAGGAATACCACCACAAAGGAATTTTAATTAGACACTTCTCCTTTGCTAGACAGCCTATCTTCAAACTGAATGGCAGGGAACAATCAATGCCTTGATGAATAAACTGTCAATCAAAGCATACCCCTACATTTGGTTACCCCGAGCTTCCTCAGCCAGGAGAGCAGCGTGATAGGATACTCCTGTTATTAACCCCATCTGCACTCCAGTGTCAGGAATAGGATGATTAATCCATTTTCCATCTACCCTCAGCACCACTGGTCAAATCGATTCTCACAACAGTAATCTTTTGGTTTAGACGCTCACTGCCACTTAAGACACCCTGACAAAGATATTTTTCAGATTACTCTATACTGAGCCATTTCTTGCATGATAAGTGCTAATCATACCGATCCATTCTGCAATATGAAATATTCAATTAAGCTATGCACAATATTAATGGTGATTACTAGAGATCAAATTGAAGGCCAGCCAGAAGTGACTTATCTATGCTCAAGTCTGGTGACCTCTTCATTTCTCGCTGGGGAGTGTGAAGGGGACAGATTAATAAAACACAATGGCCATATATTTACAAATTTTATTTTTTAATTTTGTTTCAACAATCAGGCTTCTACATTCAGAAAAGCCCTGACATATTGAGGTGTGATTTTTCTCAGCACCCATGGCTCACAAAAGCTTGTGTTTGCACAGCAGCAGAGAGCTGTAGCTCTACCAGTCACCACAGTTCAAAGGGAGTTCACAAGCAGCATGCAAGAATTACTCCCAGGATACATTCCCTGGTGCTGGAAACCCTTCTGACCAACTCACACTGGTTTAAGGTTGCTGGAGTCAGAGTGGGGACAGAGAAGCAGATGTGTAAGCAAGACATCAGAGCACTGCTTAGAGGATCAACATCTGGCCTATATTTTCATATAAAAAGTCACTAAGTGTAAGACATTATTAAGACATTATGACCTTTGACTGAAATACCTCTAACATTTATAATCAGATTCATAACTTTACAATTATTCCCCCTCCCCAATGGCTTCATTAAGGGGGAGATGGAGAAGAATAAACACACTGATGAGAAGAACCTTAGTGGACTGACAGAGAGAGTTTTGCAGATGATGATACAAGTGAACTTATTCATTTTTAATCATAATGTATTAACCTGTGGTAGAGAAGGCCAAAGTCAGCAATGCATTTAAGGAAGTCTTTAAATCAAAGCAGACAAACAGCCACACTACTGGCTACTACCGTCATTAAGACGCTTAGAATTAATCACAGGCTTAACATATTGCTGGACTGTGGCCCCAACACTGGCAGAGCAGAGAAGCGGGAAACCAGAATATTTCACTCATACCTTACAAATATGTTCTAGCATTGCAGGACTGTTTGGAAAACAAATTCCAACAACCCTCTGGAGTGAAAGTTGTGGGTTTAAATATAGGACTTTCACTCGTAGTAAGTGACATTTGAGTAGGCTGGTGAGGCAGTGTGGTTTATGAGAACACACCCCAGCCTGGATGGCTGCTGTTCTGTCCCAAGAGATTATGTAGAACAAGGATTTTGCCCCGGTTCCAGCGTAACTGCTGTGAAAAGGTTGACACTGACTCTCCTGTATTCACCTCCTCCTCTTTCCCTTCCCAATGCTTTTTTTTTAATGGAAATGAAGTCAATTAATTTTCCTCTTCTAGGCACGCTACAGAGAACCCTTTCTGATGAAGTGGATGTATCCACCAGCACTTGGCACATGTTAAACCTCAGAGCAGCCTGACAGTGCAGAGCCCACCTCTCTGCGAATGCCCTAACAGCAACGAAAGCAGTGTGCCTGCTGACACAACTGTCCCACAGGCAGAGGTAGCAGGAGGGACGATACATCGATTGGGCACAGTTTTCCAAAGGGTCAGCTACTTGGGGTGCTGGAAACCCAGCACACCACCATACAGACTGGAAAGCAGCAGGGACACAAATAACCAAGCCTACTCACAATCCTACTACCGAACTGCCAAAGGATTGCCTCAAAAGCCTTATTACACAGGGGCCCAAACAACAGGTGGTTTTGTGGAGCTTCAGGATTAGCCACTTAATCTTCTTATGGAATGAAACAGAACAGCCACAGAGGGCTCTCACAGAGGAAGATCACAAAGTTCATCAGTTGAGATAAGATTTATAAGAGAGCTAATCAGTTTAGCTACAAAGTAGGTGATACTATTTGTTCTTTGGAAAGCCGCTCAGCCTCCTCAGAGATTCTCTTTTCTCCCCTTTCCCTGTCCTTGTCCCCCTTTTGTTTACACCCTTTTGTCCACACACACAGATTAATATGTTCAGTCAAATATTGCATTTTAGCCAAGGAAAAACAAGTACATATTAAAAATATTTCCTACATACCAACAATATTCCAACACAGTAGAGTAAGAGCCTTAAAACCCAAGGGAGGATCATTCCAGAATTATCATTTACATTTGTACTTCTCCCATCACTTCACATGTATGTTCATTGTGTTATTACACTCAGTTTTCAGTGGAAAACAGTTCCAGAGATTGTGCAGCAGGCAGTGCCACGGAACTGGTGAGATGCCATACAACTGCATGGCTAGGCCAGATAGAAATCAGTCAGTCCACAGAAGCCATGTGCAGTATTAATACTGCAGCAAGGTACAGAGCTGTTAACATGGCCTGGGGTCTCCAGAAACTCCAGTCTCCTGACAGGGAGTAACTCTTTACTTGCCAACCCGCTCATCTAAATAAGACCTACCAGACCACACAGGAGCATACTCCTCCACAGAAAGACAAGCCATTTGCTTTACTCTTAGCAATCTTTAGCTACAAACAGAAACAGCACCCAGGGGATAAATGAAAGCAGAAACCTTCTTGACAGCCTGATCACTGTCCCTTATGTTTTGTATTCCAGTCCCAATCCTAAACTACAATTCCAGAGAACTTTACCAGAACACAAACACCAACAGCTACAAGAGTTATTAGTGAGGCACACACTGAAAAGGTTTGGACTGAAATCACAAGTTTCTTTCACTTACCAGTCAGCAAACAATCAACTTTCTGTAATTCCTCCAGCTGGTCAGGCTACATCACTATATCCAGAAGTTACAAACCCCTACAACCGTTTTTAAATACCTTTTTTTCAAAAGCTTATCCTTAAAATCTCTTACTTAACAACACTGCCTTGAGTGTTCCCTGATATCAGTTAGAAAATGGTCTGACTAGGCACAGCAAAATCATCCCCATCTGCAGCTTGTTAAGGATAGGGGCATCAATCAGTCTCCACACCTTGGGCCTCCTTGTCATATCATAGGCTGGAGAGCCTTTACCACCTGTAATTAATTCCATGTCAGACTACTTGTTTGGTACTTTAAAAAAGTTACATGGTATTCTCATATTGCTACTAATACCAATAACTATAACAATACTAATACTGTGAAGGAGCACTTCAGCTGCACACAATCTGATTTTTCATGTGTATTTATGCACCTGGTTAAGAAAATATCTGACAGGGGTCTTCAGTAACACTGAACTACACACAAGAGAAGACTTGTGTGGGAATCACCTCTAATAACAGAGAGAAAACTTTTCAAGTGCAACATCTATCGCTATTCTTATCTTTAGAGAAGGAGCCTGTTAACAGTGCTTTATCTATACCTTTTACAGAATACTGTTTCAAGACAAGTTAAATCATTTCTCCACTTTCATGGTTTCACTCCTTAGCTGGTACTATTACATAGATCTAACAACACCTTGACTCTGGACCACTACACTGCAACAACAAAAACAAACAAACAAAAACCAAACAAAACAAAAAAAAAACCTTTCTTGCTTTCTTCTCTACTTGCTGGATATTATTTCTGAAATTAAATTAAAACCATAAAAAAGTCGGTCATGCATTCCTGTAGCCTCTTCAGGCAGGGCTTTATGATTAACTCCAATGGCATTTTACTTGCACAGAAGAAAAGCAAGTAAACTTGCCTAACTAGGCAGCCAGACTTATGCTAAAACACAATTTTTTCAGTGAGCTGTTAAATAAAAAGACATGTGAGGAACTGCATCTGTGGTCTTTATTGAAAAACAAAATCAGTACTTGTCTAAAAATGTTCAGTGTTACGGGAATTGCATGAAGGGAACCAAAATCTGAATCCAAAACTACTTCTCTTTAATATACACCATAGTCTAGATTGCCTGTCAAGCTGGAGAGCACTGCAGATATGAATGCAGCCGGTGCATATGCTGGCTTTCTAAATAAAACCTGTCAGCTTCATATTCGAGGGTCTGTTTTCCATGTCTGTCTTCTCAAGCTAACCTCTCCCAGCACTCTTCTGTAAATTAAAAACTGAAGTTCCCAGAAGTGTGGCTGTTGTTCAAGACTGGGAACAACACTACAGATTTTTGATGACTTAACTGTCTCGGGGCAGACAGTAAGGATGAGGTGCGGGGATCTGCCCCTCTCCACCGCTCCCAGGGTTGTATGGCAAAGCGCTCTGCACCGCTCCCCTCCATAAACCATCTCCAAGCTACGTCAGCCCTGACATCAGAGCTCTCAGCTGCTATTGCTGAGGTCAAACCTATGTCTCTGGGATGGTCCCTACCATAAATTGCTGATTATGGCTAAAATTGAGACCAATGACAAAAAATCTCAATGAATTTTCGGGGGATTTGCCACTCAGACAGAAGGGTCACTTGGTGTTTGAGAGTCGTATTTTTTACCAATTAACTGAAAAGTCTCTCTTTCTCTAGAGACTTGTCACAGAAGTTCTTGATTATGTAAAGTACTAGCCACTACTGTAGTAGCAGATCTTTCAAAGCCCATGGAGCTCCTGCTGTTCCCAGCCTGCTGCCCATGCTCACCACACAGCCTCATTATTTTGCTGAGGTCCTCCCCCTAACTCCATCACCTGATCTAGTTTCAGAAATCTCTTAGGAGAAGGTTAAGAAGGCACCGAATGCACAGTGTGCCCTCAGTGCCCGAAGCTCCAGGTAAACCAGTAACTGGGCTCGGACCTACTAACTCTGAGAGTAAACTGGCCCACAGGCTATTTCCAGCTCAGAGATCCATGAGCTCAGTGCGAGCAAAGGACCGTATGTGTCTTCCTCTGCTGGCTGACGTGTTCTCGGCTCAGTGTGTCGAAGCGACCATCTCGCAGGCCTCTGCAGGCTCTGCTCAGAGGCCTTTGGATCTCCCACACAAGTGATGAACTGGACTTTACTCAAGAGGAACCCAGGCAGAGAGCATAGTGCAAGGTGATGTGTTCATGGTAATCTGCATTGCTAAGCCGGTAAGTGGCTTGCAGCAGTTAGAGGGTTTTCACAGTATTTATCTTAAGACCTTGATGTAATGAATTGCAATACTGCAAGTTAATACGCTTATATACAAGGATCATGATTTCTAGACCTTTCTAAGAAAAGGGGGCTCAATCTTCAATCTGATCAGCAGCAAACGGAAATAGGTGTGTTTTAAATACACCAGCACAACGCCTGCTGGATCGTTCCCTCCACAGAAACGCTGTGGAAATAAGGCCTAAACTCATACCTTGAGAACCCAAAGAGTTAAATTACAGTATTACCTTCTTAAATGGAATACTTTGTTAAAGGAATAAAATGGGATAGAATCAATTTTTATTGCTCTATCATGCCTCTAAACCGATTGCGGCTGTAATAAAATCAGGGATCCCATTTCATTTAAAGCAAGGAAAGTAATTTTATTTACTTTTTTCAGTCACGCCCCCACACAAGCGCATGCACACACAGAGCAATCAGCTGCTGCACTTGTTAGCTCACTGATTAAATACTTTGTCACTTAACTCTGAACTAATTAAAGAGAATTGAAGCTGCCTCTGCGTCAGCCAACACGGCATTAACTTTAACTGAAATTCCTGTGCTTCACTCATTTCTTGTCTGCAGAGCTGGGGGAGGGAGAGCCTTTGCGCTTCTTTCAGCCAGCAGTTCCACGAACACATCCATCCTCAGCTGCTGAGATTTCTTTGGTCAATAACTTTTGATAGCTGTACTAAAATAACATTTTCCTGTATCTGCAGTCTTGTCAGCCCACACCCACAAGTGCTCGGCACGCGTGCGGTGGGAGCTGGCTGTCTGATACCGCAGTTCCAGCTGGTGTCGGACACACACCGGCGATGTCGGAGGGCACACAGACCCCAATTATCTAATTGCTGAGAATGTTTATTTTTCAAAATAATCGCTAATTGTTAGAACTTGCTCAAAGACCCAGCCTCTAGATGTCTACTGATTTGTGGAAATCACAGATATGCTTTAAGGTGTTTGGGTTTGGGGTTTTTTGTTGGGTTTTTTTCATTTTGAGACACAAATCCTAAAGTCTCAAAGATCAGTCACTAATTAAAAAGTTTCCCAAATCTTCGAATTTGCAAAGCCTTTATTTCTAAGCCAACATCCAGATCCCCGAGAGCTTGACTCACCAATTTCAAATCTTCCACCAAAGCAGAATTAGAGCCCAGGGAAAACATATAGCCCAGAAAAGCCACCTCATCCAAAGTTTACTACCCTGAACATATGCATTTGCCCTCTACCCTCCAGATGAAATGCACCGTGCTGACAAATGAGGTGGAGCTCAGTTAGCTGTGTAGGTACATATCTGTGTTTGTAGTTTATAGAGCTGACAAATTAATCTAGACTGACACTCAGACTATACATGTTTCACCATCACGTTTTTTGGAATATAATCAAACAGATGGTGCATGAACATCACAACATATTCTCAGGTTGCCAGAAGGAGTTAACAATGTTTTTTAGAATGGCAGCTCATGATACATCATAACTAAGGCTGTGTCACCCTTTTCCCTATAAACTTATGATTTTCAAGGGTTTATGATGCAACCATAAAAATTCACTCAAGCTAAAAAAACAGCCTGAAACCAAGAGCTCAGTGCTTGTTGAGAAATGTCAAGTAAGCCATCCCACAATGACAGTGTTTTCATTTTTTAAACCTTCCCCATACATTCATATAAATTTGGGAAGAAGGGAGGGAGAAGTCCTAAAAATAAATAAGTTATCTAAAGAGCGTAAATACTTTGCGCTTTTATGTCAAATTTTAAGGTTTAGTACATGCCGAACAGTTTTTTGTTACACTTGTTTTTTTACTACATGCCAAACAAGTTTTTATTATAGCCAACAGAAGCTGGGAAGCTCAAAATAATGAGCAATACATTTTCTTGGCTATAGCATTTTTTTTGATGTTTGGAGAGACATTAGAGTTCAGAAATTAGGCTTGAAAATACCCATCTAGATTGTGCACCCCAAAGTTTGTTCATCTGCCAGTTTGAAATGTTTTAGTCTCTGACTCTAGGATATTTAAAAGCAGCAGTAAAAAATAAAATAAAACCAAACCAAAAACCCAACAAACAAAGAGAGCTCATTAATATTTGTTTTAGCAAGTGCTGTCAGGCTGCAGAAGCATCACCTTGCTCCTGCTAGAAGAGGGGTTAACTCCAGTTTTTTTTCACCTCCCTTTCACAGATGAAAATGGAAACAGAATAAGGTCTGGGGAAGGAAAGTATCAGTCTTTCCTTGAGCTTTGAAATCTTTGGTCACACTGGCAAAATTCTATTTGGAATTTCATTTCGGAATTGTGCCGTTATGTGCACACAGACACGTGCTCACATGCCTTTTGTTACTGTCCTCTGTTTATAAGGTATCGAGCCTGTCCTGCTGAGCACCCTGCGTTGCCTGTCTCTGGGTTTCATTCTGCTCCATCACCCCTCAGGCTCACACCGGCAGACCTAGATTTTGAGGGCCTTATGCAAAGTTAGAGTTGTTGGTCCACATCCATCTCCAAACCTGTTCTCTTTGATTCCACAAGCTACACTGTGCCTTATTTCTCTTTTACAAGCGCTGCAGGTTAGACAGTAGATGAGATGAGAGAGTAAAAAAACCCATGCAACACTTCAGAACTGCCTCCCCATCATTGCGCTCTGCTGTCTCTCCAGTTTCCATCTCCCTCATGTTCCTTGTCACTTCTTCTTATGGTTGTGTTTTGCCTTCTTTTTTTTTTTTTTTTTGACTGAGCCTGTAAAATGGGGTTTCTCTATAAAATTTCTCAGAGACCCACATGAATAATTCCGTGTGCGCATTGTATAAATGTGGCTTTGGTAGAAAGGCACATGATGACATGACTGTGCCGGCAACGTAACAGTGCCTGGCAAGCCCAGCAGTAACAAACCCCCCAAAGCTGCCTATGAGCAGTGCTGCGACTGCCAGCCCCAGCCAGCCAGCACAGCACAGCACTATTGTGGGGCAAGTGAATTGTAGAAAATTCTCCCAACTGCAGAACAAAAGTACCTGCAGCAAGAGGCCTGGGACACAGCTCAGCTCTGCTGAGACACAGCTCAGCACTGCCGTCCCAGCCAGAGCTGACTCACTTTGCTTTGCCTGGCTAAAGCACCGGCTTGTCCCACACAGACTCTGCATGCCCCCGTCAAGAACACAAGTGGCATAAAAGCCATCAAAGCACACAGGCCAGAAAGGACTGGCTCATAAATGGATAAAACTGAGGAAAAACAATCATCATGGTCTTATGACCATGGTCTTATGACCATGGTCTCCTGCTGCCTGAGGAACCCCAAAGGCTGCAGAGCTAAGCTAGTGCAGCAGAAGCAAGCACAGTGACTGGCTGTGTACTGCATACCCCACTGCAGCCCCGGCGCTCAGCCCTAGTTCCGGCATGTCACTGTCGGCTTCGACTTTCACACAACTGAACATCAGGGTGATCCTCAGCTATTCCTTTAAGGCAAGTTCTGGTTGGGTTGCACCAAAACAGAGGTCAGAAACGGGCTGCAGAAGACACATTTAATACAAGGTAAAAGTTATGTGCACATGAGACTAGGGAAAAAAAAAAAAAAGCAGCTTGACATCTGTTGCAGAACAGCATTAATTAGGTATTACTTTAAATGATGAATCCTGGCCCATTCCCATGTGAACGGTTGGCAAATGTACTGTTCCTGTCAGGTTGGATTCGGGGGGTTCAGGGCACTGGGTCTTTTCTAGTCAAAATACTTTGTTGTAATCATGGTCGATTAAGACTTTTTTATTAGTTTGTTAAGATTTCTGCGTGTTGCAAGCACAAGCTATGCTGACTGTCTCACATCCCCCTAAATAGTACTTCTATTGAATATAAAAGAACGGCACAAGGGCTAAAAAAGCCTTTTGAAAATGTAGGCTTAATTCACACTCTTTGTGATCATTTGAGCGATGAAGGACTTTTGTCTGCAGGATCCTTGCAGCACCATTCTGATGACTGACTGCTACATGATCACGATTTCTTTTGTTTTCCACAGTCAGCATATGTTCTGTGCCTTGTAAACTGCATACCTGTAAGAAGCGCCCCGTCTTGTTTAGATTAGAGGGATTCGTACATACTGTGCTCTTTTTCTGAACAGATTTCCCTGGAACGCTTTCAGGCTGACATTAACAAGACAAGGCAATATGCAAGAGATGTGCTATACTACTTAGACTCATCTTTGAGATTAATTACGCGCAGGTCTGGGCTGGTTTCATGCATTTAATGCAGGCCCACACCTACCTGTGACATCAGTGACGGTCAGTGATTTTTTACTAACAATGAATTTCAAATGGAGATTTCTCTTGATCTTTCCCATGGCAGAGAAATTGAAATCTGTTGCCTAGGCATACAGGGGGAAAAACTTGGCTCAGCAGTTCCTAAATTACAATATCGTAAGGATACTGCAGTTCTTGCGGCTTCTTGTATGCACAGCTGTGGGATAGAATAAGAAAATCAAGGGTTAAATGCTTCCAAAAACTAATAGAAAATATTTCATAAGCTCAGCAGTTATCCAGTGGAATAGAGAGAAACTATTTGCACCACTGACAGTAGAATTTGTTCTTATCTACAGCATTCCAGAAAAAAAGAAAATAAAAAATTGGAGTAAGATTGGCTTCGATGACAAACCCTTCAGGGCAAAGACTGTCTTCTCGCACAGGACCCAAGAAACACTGAACTGGAGGCACAACTCCAACTTTCAGGAACCATCACAAAGAGAAACAACACAACGATGCCCGTTACATGATATCCTGTGCTATTTTGCTGACACCTTGCATAGAGACTACATATTGCCTGAGCCCCTTAGAAGAAGTGAAACACCGGGATATCTGTTTTCACCAGCCTACCGTGCACATCTTTTAATATTTTTAAGATCTTTACTTTGACAATTGCAATTTGTCACTGCATAAAATATGGGAAATGTCACTTATTTCAAAATGCTATATTTAACACACACAGAAACTGCATTCAACTGCAGTTAAGGTTGTGACAAGCCATGAAATGCATAAAATTACAAATAATGTAAAATGGGCCTCTTAGTCAGAGAAATTAAAGGTTTCAAGGTGCATGAAACCTTTCCTCCTTCCCATGTAAGGCAGCGTCGCAGAGCTGGTGGCAGGCTGAACAGCTGGTAGCTTGCTATGGCATTGGTAAAGAAAAATGTTTCCTTTTACTCTATGGGAAACGCTCTTCAATTCTACCATAATGTAGTGCAACTATCAAGTTTATTCTTAGCTGTATGTCTCTTCAGTCATGTTGTGAAAGTAACTGTAACAAGGGGAATACGAAAAGCACCACTAGCAAGAGTAACGTCTTACGTTTACGCAGATCATTTCATCTCGAAGGGCTCCTAGGCTCTCTAGCAAACCACTGGCAGAATCCTGACCTCAGGCCCCACTGGCATCACTCAGTCCCAGAGCCTGGCCACGCTGCACATGCAGAGCTCAGGCACAAGGATCCTGGTGGCTCAGCACAGAAGATGACAACTTCGCCGTGAAAGTCACAGCCTCTCTGTGAATCTGAGACTTGACATTTGCTTTTATCTTTACCACTTCAAAATGCTTCAGCCCTTGTTGTACCCATCTCTCAATGGCTTCTGGAAAATTATCCCAAGTACTTGCCATTTCTGCTGAGATCTTAGGTCTTCCTATGGAACGGTAGCCCAGCAGCTTGCAACTTCTCCACACTTCTTGTCCGTATGCGGCTGTTAAACCTGTGAAAAGGACAAGGGTCAAGACTGCAAGGTAGACAGGTGGGCTTGGAAAATGCAAGCTTCCTGAGGACAGTTTGTACTCAAAGGTCAGGGATGCTTTTCCTGATTTAAGAGTGAAATACCTCTGGATCTTGCAGAAGGAAATTTGGACACAGTGACATGGCAATAGGACTCCCTCAGGAACATTCCTTTAGGCTTTATTTCTGCTGCTTTATGCAACTATTGACCTCTAAAGTACCTGCTTATATTTGTGGTTGGCCATGATAACTCTACACCTTAGTATACCTTAATAAAATACAACTATTTGCTATGCAATAGTATGCTTATTTCCACAATATATTATACCATGCTAAAATTCTTGCATCAGTCACAAACAAAGCAGTGTAATTGCCTGCTTAAAATCTCTGAGACAGAAAAATATAAATTAGTAAATCACTATGTAATTATAAAGTTCCATCTCTTCCAGACAGAAGAGACAACAGTCAGTCTACAACACTGGTTTAGCAGCAAGCTCTTCTCAAAGGTATTTTGATGTTGAGTGGAAGAGCCCAATCATCATCTTCCCAAAGTAGGAATTCAGATTCCCCACTCTGCTCTGTAGAGCAGGGTACACCCTTCAGTCTAGAAAAGAAGTTGGAGAGCATATAGAAGGGTTGAGAGCACAAATGGGGAAGTGCCCATGGACAGAGGAGGACAGAAGAGCCCACCAGATCAAACACAGACAAAATGTACTGAACCAATCAAGAGGAATCCCCTGGAGGAGAACAGAAAGGATGGGGAGAAAACAGGCTTTTGAGGGAAAAAGAAAAAAAAAAAGAAATAAGCTAGAAGAGTAAAAATATAAACAAACGAGTCCAAAGCTAATGAACCCACATGAAGAGCGAGGCAAATGTGTGTGGGTGTCTGCACGTGCAGCTGGATAGACACACAATCTCCAGTGCAACCAGCATCGTCTTAGGGGAGAAGTAACCTTTGCACTGACAAAAACAGGCACTTTGCTCCCTTTTGGCTTTTATAATTTAATCAGTTTTCTGGCTAGAAATAAATGGCTTGGCCACAATAAATTGTCAAGAGAAGTAACATCTGTTATGGAAGGCAAATTGGCAAAGAATACATTAAAGTGGGATTTGAATAATGGTTGTTTTCCTCAAAATTTAGACTATTTCCAATTTTTTTATAACTACCAATATAACTAATGAATTGATATAAAATCAGGCCAAACGCTGTTTTTATTCCCAGGCTTGGACTTCAGCTAGAAAGAGATATATCGCAACATACATTCTGGTGCAAATTCGTCCAAAATTGAAGTCTACAAAATTCTCCCCCAAACCAGGGAGGAGTCAGTCTTAGGGCTTTCTTTACCTCAATTTCATATTATTTGTTTTTCACCTTAATAAATTCTGTGGAGCTGTTTCAGATTTATCCTTACATCCTCACAAAGCAAATCCTCATACAAAGCTGGGTCTCAGGCAGCAGCTTGCTATCTTGTTCTAAATTTACTTGTCACATTGACCTAGTATTCATAGTCCTATTTCTATTCCTAATTTTCACCAGAAGTGTATCAGCCACACATGTAATAAATACACATGCATATGTTGTATTTCTATTTGTTGTACCAAGGAAAAGTACTTTATTCTGTAATAAAAACAAGTGTATATATAGTAGGAAGCATTAAAATGTAGGATCAGTCACTATATTCTGAAGAAACACTTTTTCTTTCAGCCTGTGTGAGCCTGTACCTAATCCAACAACCACCACATCAGGAAAGTGATTGCAGTTCTGCATATTTCTCATACAACACCTTTACTGGAACAGCGCAATGCAAACAACATAAATCCGCATTTTTATGCATTCTGCTAATATATGGAAATGCTACATCTGTGTTAACTCCAGATTCCTTTAAAGGAGTTGAGAGGACACAGGAAGAAGTATGTCCTCGTCCCTGGACAAGTTTCTACTTCCCACATCCGGGTTCTGGTGAGAGCAGCAGCAGCCAGTGACGCTCAGGACATCGGCTTCTGTTGCCAAAACTCGAAGATGAAGTTGCAGTCACAGCATATGTGCACACTGGGGGGAAATAATTTATGGGCACATACGATAAAATCTGCTCTTCTCCTTCCCCTCATTGTTCTCCTGGCCACCTCTCCCTATTTTATAAACTCCAAACCATAAATCCTCACAATGAATCTATCTTGTTTTGCTAAATTGCAACGGGTTTGAATTTAGCACCTTGTGAGATTAACCCAGGGGAGCTGCCATCTTCCCATCCCTTTACACTCCTCCAGTGAGACTTCTGCCCAAAACAGCCCCACCACTTGCCAGACCATAGCTCAGGAGTTTTGCTGTCAGAGTGTGAGGCACTGCTGCTTACAGTCGGTCGGTGCCCTCTGCAGCTTTGCCAGGTTTTTTCCCCACCACCGTTTGTTGGTAAATTATCAGGAAGTATTTAACATGAATCAGCTGGCACATTTCAGCCATAAGGAAGCCCAAGGCTTCCCAGGTCATGCGGATTCTTCCCCCTGGGAAGCTCAGATTCAGGCAGGGCCTGCTGGGCAGCGGTCTCACATCTGAGGGCAGAGCTCTTTAACCCTGTCCCCCAGCGCTGCCCAGTCCGGTTGCCGCTGCTGTCTCATCCAGACACACTGACTGGGAAACACCAGGGAAGCAGCAGGAGAGGCTGGAGCTGGGCAAGCTGGGGCTGCCTGCTCAGTTTCAGGGGGACAGCAGCGCCGGGCCTGGGTCAGACCTGGGGGCTACTCACTGGCTGGGGCCAAGGTCACTTGGACAAACCCTGTTGCACCTTGTTCCTTGCACCAGCCCAAATCCCTGCGTGCACCCAGAGATGGTTGGTCATCACGGCACTAAACTGTCAGACAAAGTAGGGCAGACTGCAGCTTTAAGGTTTAGTGCTATCACTTCCTTAAGCATTTTAACATGGTCTAACAATGTAAATATAGTTCTTCTTCCAATTTCCCATCTTTTTGGCTAAAAGATTATGATTTTGGAACATACAGCATTTTCAATATAATACTTATCTGCAGAAATAATGCCATTTTCTTTAAAGGTCTTTATCTTCCAGGCAGGACAACTGAGGAATAATTGTTTCAAAGTAACGTTTCAAAATAGTTCCTATTTTAAATAAAAATTTCAAACGATCATTTTTATTTTTGCTTTCTGATTCTACATGTGAAATTTGATTTTAACATGTGAAATCGCTTCTGACTGATGGCGCAGTCAGCACCTCCTGCTCTGGCGTTTCTGAGCTACAACTTTTTGGAAGTTTTTTCTCTTGCGGAGCTGTTGAAAATGACAACTTTCACTCTGATTTGAACCCGAGGTAGTGCCATATACAAGTATTCTGCCTTGAAGGGACGACTGGGTTTTGGGCACGGGGCGGGAACAGAAAGGGAGCAGCAAACTGCTGCCATGGATGAGCACAGGGACTGCTCGTGCTTTTCTGATGTCTTGGTTTTTACAGCCCCGCACGGTCACCTGCGTGCGTTACCTGAGCAGACTGCCTTTGTTAACAAGACCTCTGTACCCAGTGTTCTCCAGTTCCAGTCTAACGCAGGTTTTAAAGGCACAGGATTCCATTTTGTATCCAATTACTTTGGGAAAGTAAAGCAGAAGAGTCAGCAGTGCCCTACAACGCCTGAGAGAAGACACTTGCCCAGCCTGGCTACGCACCCCGTCACGTTCAAGGCCCATCTGACAGGGAGGCACGGCAGCAATGCCAGCAACAGGAGAGCTGGCAAACCAGGCGTGAGGCGCGCTGCGGTTCACTGATTCACAAGGCAGAGGGGAGACTGTGTAAACAGCTCCCGAAAACTGTGCCACTGAGCCGCCCAGGAAGGCAGCTCCTTCCAGGAACAGGATCTGAAGCCATAAGGTAACCCTGGAGCCCAGCCATGGCATTACTGTTTCATCAGAACGCAGCTCGAGCCCCGGGAGGAGGGAAGGCATGGGGAGCTGGCACCCTGCATCACTCCAACCTGCTTCTCATTAAGCTTCAAGAAGACACAGGAAGAGCAAAGTCAAGCAGAGCCTGTCCAAGGGCGACCTGTAGGTATATTGCCTGCCCAGTGAGCAGCCCGGTGTTTATAAAAGCAGAGCTGCCAATGGGGCAGGCAATGCACAGGAGACTCCTTGAGCATCTGTGCTGGCCCACTCCTGGGCAGGGACCCTGTTGGTGCATCTAAGAATTGTGACACCATCACCAAAAGCCATCTCAAGATGTTTCAGCTCTGGCAGAAATGTTCCTGCTACTTCCCCTCCTCCCCCCCCCATCCCCAATAAAAATGTCTCCAAGAGGAAGAGTCGGAGTTCCAATAGGATTTTTGGGAGCAGTCCCAGTGCCTGTGTGGGGAGGGAACCCCCTTCAGCGGGAAGCATAAAACCAAGGTCCCAGGGACAGGAATTACTAAGGAGCCCGCGGCACTTTCTGCAAGTGTGGGCGTGTTAAACATAACAGTATCTGGGAGAAATTTCAATTTGGATAAAATAAATTACTGCTGGATTTATAGTCAGATGCAGAATTATTTTTTGTTTCTCTGCTAGACTGTTCCGTCTTATTTCTGCACTACCATGCTCCAGACCAGAAGGAGGTGAAATGATTCCTGCCTCTGGATAAAAAAAGTCTTTCTCTTTTTTTTTTTTTTTCTTTTAAAACTCACAGAGCAGCTAAAATTGAAATATAGGAGTAGAGATGTGACAGCTATTCACTCTACTTCGTATACAATTAACGCAATAATGTGTAAGACTGAAGTGCTGTTACGGCATACTCCATTATGTCTAACGGTACTTGTGTGGGGGTGACCATCCGCTCAGCTCTGGGATGAGTAAATGCATTGTATTATAAAAGGAGCTGCAGAGAGGTTATCCTCCAGCTGGAAAGCTGTCATCTCTCTGGTTGAAGAATTTTTGTCTTTGTTATTGTTTCTTTTCTTGTAGATGTACCACTGTAACCCTTGGCATTCAATGGATCACATCAAGCACATTACCTAAAGGGGATATATGTAGTTTGTTAAGGGATGGTAAGCTACTTCCTCACTGTCACAGGAAATTGTTTGATATTATGTTATTAAACACACTCTGTTTAATTGCTCTGTGCAAAACAAAGAACATAAAAATACAAGAACTAGCAAATGCTTTTTTGCCAAGCCTCTGACTGTGACCTGCAAAACACAGCATTGATCTGGTGATCTTCTTTTAGGGCACATGGGCAGCTCTCACATTGAATGAGGCATTTCAGATATATGTTACTACGCGTTGGACTGAAGTCTGATCATCTAAAAAAATGGTGCTTTACTTGATATACTCATACAAATGGAATCACAATAAAGGGAACCCTAAACTTACTTTAAATACTTTAAAGGTTTGTGAAGAAAGAGAAAAGAAAAAAAAAAAGACTAAATTGCAAACTAGCCTATTCTCTGATGGAGAGCAAGAGAGAGTGTGACCACCTGAGTTGTGCTTCTTATTGGCTCCCATATCGTTGATTCCTTTTGGCACTTTCTATCTAGAACACAATTAAGTTGTTCAATCTTCATCATCACGCTACCTGCCAAGATTTGTGCTGCCTGAATTGCACTGCTTTGTTTGGAAAGAATTAAAAATTATGTACTAGACAGGGTGAAAGTGATGCTCGGGTTTCAGAACATGCAGCTGCTCTCACAGCCATCTATAGGAGTAACAAGTGTACATTATAGTTGTGCACGCTCTATATAACTATATGAAAAGTACACATGGTACAAAATAACAAGTACAGATCATGATTTTTGTTTTTAAAGTCTGCACTCACATTCAGATAAACTTTTCATTACCCTGGCATCACTCTTCTCATAATCCTCAGATTGTTACCGAGACAGAAGTCACCATATGGGAGGTGGAGCAGTCCTAGCTCCTTTGCTTCATAAAGTTTGCAGATATCAAAGCCAACAGGAGATTGTAGCCATGACTCTTCTAAAAATTACTGAAAATTAGGTTACTTATATTCCCAGCAGATGAAGTCATTGCTCACCAATGGAGGTAATCGGACAGTAACAGACTCCTCTAACAAAGAGCAGATCAGCTGGTGATATAAAACACTGGTGAGGAGTTACAGCGTTGGCTGCTGTCCTCATCCGACTGCACGAGTTGTGAGATGAGGAGTATTCTGCAATCTGATTTTAAGAAAAGAGCAGTATGCCTGAAAAATAACCAAGAACTGTGGATTGCCATAAGTAGAAAAATCTCTAAGCAATATACACTGTGAGTGTGCCTCTGGCTAGAGGGGCCACCTTTAGGACATTATTCCCATGGATAATTACACAGAAGTGTAATCTGAAGCTTTAAAAATGTGTTTGCCATTAGAGGGGGGACCCAAGCATGTGTGTAAATAATAACAGGCAAAGAGAGCACGAGCGTGACTTTGAAGAAGCAGCACTGTTGCAAGGCTGACAGAGAGCTGAGACCAAAACTTGCCAATGTTTTCCAGCTAAAGCTGCTGATCTAATAAAAAAATCATTATCTCTCTCAAAACCTTGCCCATTTAAATCCTCAGAGCATCAGCCCTACAGTAACAACACTATTAGGCTCGAACAAACACATATACATGTGTATCTCTATTATAAAGGCTTGTATTGATAAGCAGATTGTTCAGGGCATTTTCTATGGTTTTTAGCACAGTGACCATCATCACGCTATCAAGGAGGGGTGTGACAGAAAGGAGAATTCCTCTAGCTCATTTACCGTGAATAACGATCTACCCTTATGAGTTATGATTAATGACTAGCTGAGGAAAATGTTTAAATTAGAGCTACAGCAGCTACATCTCAGCAGGACAGATATAACTATCAAATTCTTCATTTATTCACAGTTAAAATTACAGAAACAGCACCTAAAGTGCAGGTGCCTGGTGTTCAAACCCAGCCCAAAGAAGGAAGGCAGTTTAACAAGTTCTCTGCAGACTGCACTTTAGATGCCACTTCTCAATTTCTGAATTCATCTGTAACCCCAAAAAGCCACAGCCAAAACCAAAACCACCCCATTCAGAAGATCACTTTCCATGTTCCCCAAAACTGAATGAGAGGACAGAGGTGCGTTTAAGCAGCATTGAAGAGAAAACATACCTGCTCACAGGGAACTAGCTTTTGCCAGGCAAAATCTCTCTCTCCTTTTCCCTCTCCTGAATTCTTTAATTTTTTTTATAGCAAGAGGAAAACTGAAATTCCTTGCGCTCGCACAAGTGCAGCCTGCATTAGAGTACCAAAGAGTAAAAGCACTACATCCCAACCCTGCTGTTTGCTTGGTGCCGAGAACAGGGACCTAAAAGACAGAAAGTGCCATCCCAAATGCTTTCCACCCCATGCCAGATTTCCCTCTCCCACCTGGCAGAGCTTTTCCACTTTCAGAAGGACAAAGATGCTCAGCCCTGCAGCAATCGGGTGTTTCTGCCAGTCAGGATTTAGGAACAGGGCTGGGCAAGGGAGTCAGTGTTGCTGAGTCAGCATTTGTCCGTGCAGTAGGTCACTCCAGCACAGAAGCCAGCAGTGACCGTGGGCTGCAGAATTAGGATCAGGCAGAGGAAGAATGAGGGTCATTAAAATGCAGCTAAAATACTTTTGAAATTCAGCCTGGCGAGCTGGGAAACCGCTGCAGTCAGTAGAAATTCCTAAAGTAAATCTTATTGTTAAATATATCTTCATAGGGTTTTCTTTTTATAGCAAGCTTTACATTTTGAAAATTGATATTCAGTCTTACGTGATATTTACAGTCCTTATGAGCACAGCAGTTCCTGCTTTCCTCACTGTTTTTATGTTAGAACTTGATGAACACCTTCAGATGCATCCATCTTTATTATCAACCACAGCTACACTAACAGCTCCAAGGAAAAAGGTGTCAGCTCACCTGTTTGCAAGAGACATTCATTACAACACGCACAGAACCAGGCTGCACACAAACTCTAATCACAATAAGTAGGAGGCTGGAAATATTTGCCACTGCAAAAACAAAATAAAACCCCCAAATCAGGGACTCTCATTTTTATTATTCATTGTAAAACAACTGAGGTGATTCTACTCCGCAGACATCGAACTCCGCGCCCATGAAGCCAATTAGCATAGTCACTGTTTGTTCATTACTCAAACCTATGTCCTCCAATTTACACTACCCATATGCTGGGCTAATTTTGTACAGCACAAGATGCCAGAGAAAGGTGCCAGATCACTAATACATAAAAATTACAAATACCGCAGCGGCTCAGCTGACGGGCAGGACTGCTTCCAGGATGGAGCTCTGGACCAGTCTGTCACAAAATTTGCCCTGCCCATATGAATCCTTTAAAGCATTTTTTCTCAGGCTAAAATTGGATTTTAGCAATGTGAGGGGGCAGCAGAAGGGAAGGATTTTCCACGATAACTGATTTTGTTGGTGACTGCACAGAACTGTATAGGAGGCATTACAGTGACTAAAAGAGTTTGCTCTCTAACAGTCTGAAGGGCATGCGTGAGTAAACACGTGTTTATCACAGAAATAACTCTTCCACCGTAGGGAACAGCTTTCCACACCAGTCCTCTACTCTGTGCCACAAACCTACTGTATATAACACAGGACAGGCGTGTGATTACCTGTATGTATACAACAGGGTGTTGCAGAGGTGCTGCTGAGGTGAGGTCTGACAAGGGAAGCCCAGGCTGAAAGGAAATCCTCTCCCTGTTTTCAGACCCTGAGACACTTGTTTGTGATGCATGGGGACACCTCACCATCATCAGTAAGGGCATGGAGATGTTCAAGGCGGACATAGGAGGCAGGAAGGCATCTCCTCATTGAGCCTCTTGGCAGTTTGCAGGAACTCTGGCCAAGGGAAGTGGACGTGGCCAAGTGCCTGCCAGCTACTCATTGAGTGGTGCAGTTTGGATGAACACTCAGCCTCCACCTGCCCAGCACACAGCCTGCTGCGAGGCAAAGCTGGATTTGGGAAGCCTCCTCTGCCTCCATCCCAGGCAGATTTGAGGCTGTGGCTGCTCTCTGACCCCCACCTTGCTCACTAAGCTCCTCCCCTCCTGCCTCACCAGGCACTTTCTGCACGCCCTCATATACGGACGGACCAGTACAGTCTAAGGAAAAGCTCACTTCTGTCTGCTACAGCAGAGAAACTCTGCAAAATTTGAACTTTCAAGATAAGTAAAATACAGAAAGGCATTTCTGAAAATCAAAGCCAAGTAGTTGTGGATTTTTTTTGCCCGCTTATTCCTACTAAGGAAGACAAAGTAGTGGTGCAGGGGCTATGTGAACTTCACACCGTGCGTTACTGTTCATTACAGAGCCCCATCCAGCAGGGAACACCAATCAAACAGGCCACGGGAAAGGCAGAAGCACCATTAGCATCCCAACAACAACTAACAAGGGTGAGGTGCAGTCCTCTGCGAGGGCAGGAATTCAGGTGTGCGGCCTCCTTCATCTTCATTATCCAATAACACGACCACATTGAGTTGCAAAAGGAAGATGCTCCTGCTGAGACCAACCACAGCTGCAAATATAACTGTCTACAGACATTAGAAAGGCAAATAGATCAGCAGAGTCATATCAAGGCTTGTGACCACTATTATATCTGGCTGCTGCAGCTTTCCTGGTGGATATCAAACACCAAGTGAAGAGAAGGAAAAAAACCCCTACTGACCCTTCCCTGTCAGCGAGCCATGTGCAATCCAGCCTGTAAATAGCTGAGCTAATTTGCAGCTGTCACATTTATAAATGCCACAAAAGTGCCGAACTGAATGCAGAAATCCAGAGCCATGCATTGTCCCTGATCAGCAAGAGCAATACTACCAACCCCTGCTCCTCTTCTGCCAAAGGCCACCGGGCTCATACGGCTGATAAGTGTAATTCAGAAGGCCAGCTGTCAAACCAGATGAAATGCATGTTTTCTTCCCAGCCTTGTAATGCAAATAAGCACATCCTGCTGAAAAATGACAATTTCAGGTTTCCTTCTTGTGCCCGAATGAAAAAGGTGCCGGTTCTCAAGACTTGCAGAGTCACATTCTCTTTATGCTGAGGCCAGCGAGGGCAACTAGCTACACTCTGAGCCTTGCCAGCATCCCCTGCCAGCGCGCCTCGCGCCAGACCTCGAGCGCGCAGGCAGAGGTTGCATCGGGCGATTGGTGTGCAGTTGGAACCGGACCGGCAGCACAAGTTCCCTATGAGGATGCTGCTGACTTCCAGAGAAAAATGTAAAGCCCCTGCTTGTTACTTGACGTGGAAGTCACAGACACAACTGATATGACCAATATGATCAAGTTAATGCCGCTTTATTAAGAGATACATAGCAATTTATATACCAGCATAAAGCACACGTGCTGCTTCTTGATTGCTAATAGGCTAACACTGCTTGTCCTCACGCCTCCTGCCTTCTATGATTGGTGCCAGTATAGTCTCCACGTGCCTTGCACTGCTGTGTCTACATTCTGTTTTCTTACTCTTTCAGTCCAACTTCTTTATCTCTTTGCAACATATGCAGTTTCTTAATCTTCCCTGACCTCGCAGATTTCCTTCATTACAGCTATGGTCTATAGTTACAAACTGTGGTTTATAGTTACAAACTGCAGTCTATCGTTACAAAAAGCCTACTCAGTCTGGATCACCCATAATATGTTCATTGTCTTCTAACCATTCCACAGCTGCTAACTGGGAAAGTAGTGGGACTATGCCCAGAAGAAAAAATACCAAAGCCCACCACCACCTATTTTTGCATTTTTGTAACCTTGTCAAAAAGCCAACATCACCTGCTTTCATACACATACAAAAGCATTGCTCATGTCTTGCCCCAGTACGAGAATGTCATCGCCTCAGAAAACATATTTAACATTATAGGAGTTTAAGCCTCTGCTGAAACCTTTTAAAAATGTCACATACAGCTCTTCAAAGCTCCGATCCTAGAGCCTACCTGAGGATAATGGAGAAGTTAAATCAACTTTACTCTGGGATTACCTTGCCCCTCCAAGTCTCCCCTTGGTAAAAAAGTAATTTATTAGAAGATTACCTCCATTAAAAACAATTCTCTATTCTCCTTGGAAGCATTTCCTTCCAAAGAGTAAAGTGCTTATGCTGGACTTCAAAAAGCTGGCTAATCAGGACATCTGAGTTAATTTCTCTAATGTTTTTTGCAAAGCGCTGGCACATCACAGATGGTCTGCTCAGGTGTGTGCCTGACCACATCCTGTCCATTTTTCCTCCTTTTGCTATAAATTCAGCCTCCACCAAAGTTGTGCACATCACACCTCTTTTAATAATGTCTCTGACATAGGAGTGGTAGGTGAGCCGTCTTATTAACAGCGACTGCTTTCAGTCTGCGCAGCGGTGATTTACAGTACTATGGCTAGAGCTCTCTTTGCATAGCCATATAGGATAGTAAATAATACATGATAGGAAAGCGTTAATGAATTTGTAAAGTATGCTAGCAGACAGGGTCAATGGCTTATTTATTATCTTAAAAAATAGATCAATCTGGCCTTGCTAGAACAGGATAAAAGGTAGTTCTTCTGGTAGAACATGTGAAGTCCCTGTCTGTTAGCCTATGGTACAGAGTAAGCAAAAAGAGCTTCGATACCAAGTATCTTGTGCCAAGAAAATGCATGATTCAATCCTTTAACAGAGTTGGGATACTCTTTTATCTGTTGAATTTGTCGCTGTTTCTTGCTCAAGAACAATAAAATGTGAAAAGAGGAGGCCTTGCCAGGGGAAGCAAGCCAAGGAGCCGTCTGCAGCCTTGCCTTGCCCTTTGCTGTGCACCCGTGCAGCAATTCTCTATGTCTAGGTACCGTGTTCACTACTTCGCTGTGCTGCCTCCAGCACCTGGAGAGCAAGTACTGCCCATGAGCAGGAAGGGGGTATTCCCTGCCCAAACCCTACTGTACCCCAGCAAGCATCGACTCCCACTAGAACCCCGAGGCATCAGCTGAGAACATCAAAATGTTGATTCGAGCCCTTTGATGGTAAGTACATGGGGGTTTAGCTGCATTGCTTTAAAAAATTAACACGTATAAAAGGATCATAAAAACCTATGATTTCACATGCAGAAGTGGAGCTGGGCTTCCTTGACAATGCACTGACACAAGGAGTGCCCCGAGAGAGACCTTCCCCTTTTCTGACTCCCTTTTACTATTTGGTGGTACGAGCTGTATCAGCACCGCATCCCTCTGGCATTTCAGACACATGTTCTACCTGCCCTCCTCCCTCCCCATACACTGTCATTTACAAAACGAAGGGTTTTGATTAATGAGTTCTTCCTCACATAAAGATAGCCTCACAAGCAGCAGCATGAAAATAAGTTAGATTGTATGGAGCCCATAAATACAATCCTTCTGCACACAAATATCCAATTAGTAGCCAGGCACGCTTGCTTATGAGTCAGTAATGAATGCTTCTATATGCTGAACATTCATATCTTTCTGTTTGTGACACCGCCTCCAAGCTTGACCCCCTGTCATCACATCAAAAGGATCAAGGTTTTAAATGAGGTATTAGCAACTTCTTAAATAGCTTTTTTAAACAGCGCGGAAAAACTATTGAACTGTGACTGTTTGGTCATAGAAGACTATTGAAATCCCAGTGCATCATCTCTTCAGTCCTTCAGCTGCTGAAGGCATGAGTGCCATGTGTTTTACCATATATAGCAATCCTGTATCAGAGTGCAGGCACTGACGATTATTTAGGTCCTGGCCATGCAGTGACGCTTTGGTGGGCAGCTTCCTTGCACTCATGTGGAGATCTGTGGGCACAGACAGCAGCAAAGCCAGGTTCTGTATGTCAGCATCAGGGGGCTTGCCTGTAACTTGCTTTGAGTTCAATTCCTCTAGGTATATAGATTAGAGAGTAATTTAATTAGCATGTCAGTTATTCTTCTACTCTTTACTAGCCCTACAACTTCCTTCTGTACAGCAACCATGTACAACTTACTCTTCGTTTTAAAGTGAGGGAATGACTTAATTTGGGCAAATCACATTTTTTAAAACTTATGATGACCAATACCACTTGGTTCTTGGACCACATCACTACCAACAATACCACTAAGTACCACAAGAGGTGAACAAGGGGTCTGCGTGATGTCTGCAAGCGGAGAAGCAGTTGCCTTCCACTCTCGCCCTCGCAGGCCGGGATAAACCCAAAGCTGGCAGTGCCAGTGGCACCCACCTGCCTCGCCGTTCTCCCCAGAGAACCCCACACCCACAGCATGGCTGCTACTGCTTGGTATTGGATATGTTTAAACTCACCCACTGCTACAGTATTAACACGCTCACAGGGTTGGCCACAGCACCACCCCAGCTTGTCCCAGGACTGGACACAATTCCCACCCACTCACCAAAATCTCCAGGTTTAAATCCAAGCTGTCAGAAGCTGTGACACCGCTGTGTGGCCCCTCCTGGGGACAAGAACCACCCTTCACCTTCCCCTCTGACGAATCTGAGGGCTCTGAAGCAACCTAGTTCACGCAAAAGCACAGCACTGATTCAGATACCTTCCGCTGGCCTCATTGCCTAATAAATGTGTGCTATCAAAAGAAACCCAGTTCTTGTTATTTTGAGGCTTAGGGTCATTGTACAATGATTGTTCTTTGGGGGTGGAGGGGGAAGGCATTTTTTGTGGTAGATTGTTCCTTTTAGATATGAGAAACCGTGTGAGGCAGAGGATGTTAAATAAAAAAAAACTATAAAAAACTAAGATGCAGAAGAGTTCCTTGCTGGAGGAAATACCTCACAGTGAGACCTGGACAGCTCAGTCTGTTTATCTTATCAAGAAGATTGAGTGGTGAGTTGATTACAACAGATAAGCACCTCATGGGGAGAAAATACCAGGCACTAAAGGGATCTTTAATCGAGCAGGAAAAAACGTAACAAGAATCCAGGACTGAAAGCTGAAGGCAGATTAAAACAAAAAATTAAATACATACTTTTAATTAAGAATTCAGCAAATTATTGACCCTGATAGCAAACAGGGAGGAACTGGATTGTTTAACACAAAGAGGTTTGACTGTCTGATCACAAGGTCCTCAGAGTGGTCCTGCACTCTGGATTTCAGCGCAGCGTGGGGAACAGGGAAACATCCTGACTTAAAGAATTCATGCTTCTTGTAAAAATAAAGGAAGTTCATGCTTGAGAATAAATCAAGTGCATGCTTGATTCCTTTCTTCCACTGGTCAATGAACGGGACACAGTTAATTTAGTTAATTAAGAATATTTCAACAGCTAAATCATTCATGTATTTTAATGCCTTACATTTGTACTGGAACTCCTAATGAAGTCACATCCAGATAACATGTTGATAAGTACTGGGAAGCACAATTCTCTTCATAGGCTGCATTGGGGAATATTCTGTACTGTTTCACTGTAACAGTACAATGATGGAGAGCTAGAACTGGAACCAGGTAAAGGAAGGTTTTGAAGATTCATTGGATGGGACAACTCAGAGAGACAAGAAGAGTGGTAGTTTTCCCCTGTGGAAGAGACTGAGATGCACCCCTTGACCCTCTCTGCATCCCACAGGAGCAAGCCCACCTCACACTACGGTAACACATACCAAGGCTCAGATAGCTGTAGCTTGGGGATCTCTTATCAGGTGCTTGGAAAACAGCTCCAGAGAGAGTATCTTGCTTACCTGAAAGCAGCTATTTCTGTGCCTTTTCAGCTCCAGATCACCACATCCACTGTAATACCAGCACTGAAAACTGGGACTTGCACAGAAACTGACTGCTTTGCCACAGCACTCCCTGTCATGCCACAGGGAGTGATAAAGCTACCAATAGTTACCTTGGGCTTTATTCTTCTAGTTACAGTAGATTTCAGCTCAAGCAATTGCTCTGGAAACCCTCATGCCAGTTCACATGATCTCAGTATATGCTCTACATTTCTTTAAAATCCTCAGGTGCCACAAAGAATGCAGAGCATACCACAGGAACTGCTTATTTTTAATTAGAAATCACAATTAACTAAACAAAGTGTTATAAATTCTGCCCGGTTTGAACAATACAATCCAGTGGACATTAGTACTGTTAGAGTTGTCTAAACGAGTGTATAGGATTTTGACTAGCGAAGCCTGAAAAATCTTGGTATTTACTGAAGAAACAAGGAAAGGATCCACACTGTGATCACCTGTTACTGCCAAAAAAAGAACAGAAACTTTAGATACTAGCTGCAACTTCACCTGGTTGGACAAGCTCAGTGCTTGGGAACAAAACACAGCATTCCCCCAACTCCACCTTAGGATTCCTGATCAAGAAGGAAATGGCATTCATCAAAACAAGTTTGGGTCACTATCTTGGATGACAGCCAGAAAGCTTCAGGATCACCAGAAAACATTTGACCAACATTGGAAAACGCTCATGGTGAGACCTGAAATTGTAAGACCTGTGTGGCAATCTAAGAAGAGCCAGCAGTGTAGATGCTGCATAATAGCTTATGCAGTGTGAAGATCTCTGAAGTGTTCAGGATTTTAATATCTATAGTAAATGCTCTTTACTAATTAGCTCAAGTTGTGTTTGGAAGTTCCTGTAGACAAGAAGTCCTCTGAGGTCACAAAGGACCAGGGAGCCTGTGCTGGAGGGCTACCTCAGCTGAAAGACACCCACGGGGGAAAAAAGCTTTCACACTCAAATGACACATCAAAAAATTCATCTGCAAAACAAGATTTAAAGTAAACAGGAAATCAGAGATGTAGGCAATTAAGCAAGTCTGAGAGGAACACACATTTGGCTAAACAGGATTCCTGCCCATCAGTGCAGAGTACTGGGTTCAGCTCAGCAGGAGATGGATAAAATAGAGCAGCCCATTCCTGTGGAGCAAAGAGCACATGCTGAAGACAGCTCAACTTGCCCATGATTGTCTCGTGCATTTAAAACAAAACCAACAATACAGTCAAGGAAAGTCCAATGACGCAGAGCAACACTGCAGGTGCGGGATCGTGGGCAGAGAAACCAGCAGGTTTTAGCCTGATGCTGGGAAGAGAAGCGGAGGGTGTTTCTATTCTACGGGTTTGGTCTCAGTTTATAAGGTAGGGGAAAAGGTGAGATGAGAAAAGGTTGCAGTAATAATAAATTATCCGTAGAAAAATCATTACCAGCTTTCAGATATGCAAAACATAGGTAGAAGTCTGGAATAATGAATTTGAGGATTACTCAGTTTAACTCCATCTGTAGTTCTGACTGCCATCTGATTTCCATAGGTTAAAAAATACCAGAGAAAACAGCTAAAAGACAGAACAGCCAAAAAAACCTGTCTTCAGCTTACAAAGAGCAACAGCAGGGAGTGAATGGCCGCAGCCTGGAAGAGGGGAGCTCCCAGGGACCTGAGCACCATTCAGAAATGGTTTTCAGAGTAACAGATGACAGAAACAGTGGGGATTAATCACTGTCTCAGAAGGCAGCATGACAAAAGATTGTGAAGCTGCAAAAGGAAAGATTTTGCCAGCAAAAGCAGTGGAGCAGCATGGGTGCTGCCCCCAGCCTGGACAGGGGAGGTGTGAGGGGAGCGGGACACCTAGGGGACCTGCAAGAGGGAGGGTGCGGGCTGGGCACCCAGAAGACTTTTACAGCTCCTCCTGCCATGATCCATTCTTTCTGCTGGAGCATGGTGGCTCTCAGGGAGCAGAGGAGGAGCTATGCATAAACAGACAACTGCTCAAGTTTGTGGCTTTATTCTCTTAACCATCACTTGGGTGACTTCCTAATCACCACATAAGCAGCTATTCCTTATCAGACTACTATTCTGAATGAGGTTTTCTCTATCTCCACCCAACTTCAGTTTCATGAGGAAGAAAAAAACCTCAATGCTGAACGTTTGCTCTTTGCCCACCTATACTTTTAGTACGTAACAGATGAGTAAGGCTGAGTCAGATTTACAATTAAGATATTTGGTCATGCAATTAATGATGAAATTATCTGATGTGTTAGTAGCACAGTGTGGTTCCTATGGAGGCTGACAGGATTTCTACTTTTGACTTCAGTCGCAGCACAGCCAGCCAAATGGTGAACAATTCCGAGTTTTCGACCGTAAAGATGTTTTCATGCACTGCGTAGCATGCTGTATCCTTGGTAGCATATCTCTGAGGCTGTCTGTTGGCATGGCTTAATTATCCCTTATCAGTTTTCAATTACAAGCATATGAATTCCGACACGGCTGTTAGAAGTCTAACAGCTCTTTACCCAAAATGCGCATGCATTGTCTGGTGTCCTTAGGCACAATTTTTCTCCTCCATCACAGCAAAACGTGACCTCTTTACTGGCATTACCAGTGGCACTGTAGTTCATAAACTATCCTTAGTTGGGGCTGAAAAGCATCATAATGATGTGAAATATTTCCCTGGAAAAAAAAAGATTCTGCTTGCCAAGCCTGACAGCTTCAACACTTGAGAATCAGAATCCTAAAGATATTTTAAGTCGAAGGAAGTTGATGGTAATAAAGTAAAGCCTGGTATATACTGGGAGAAGTCATTGTCTTAAGTGTGAAAATAGGAGTCTGACTTAAAATACATCGTATCTTAGTCTTATCATGCATCTTATTACATCTCTCCTACACCTGCGGTGGCAGCAAGACTGGTTTGGAGCAAGCCTCCTCCCTGACTGCAGTCCTGGAGTTCACAGCAACTCCCAGCATTCCCCAAGCCTGCAACCTCCTCTGCTTAGCTATGATGAAAAAAATGGTATTGGTAGGAGCAGGCTACTGACAAAATTGTTCTTCTGGAGAAAAGCTTCCTAATTCTATTATGATTTTCATTATGTTTCCATTTTAAAATGTCCAAATGATAAAGCCCTAAAAATACATAATGAAAATACTCAGACCATTAACTACAGTCAAATGCGATACCACAACAATAAAACTTTCAGGTGCTCCTATAATTAGCAAAGCAACACAATTCAGTTTAAACAAGGAAGAGGGAATTATTTAAAATCTTTTTAGTCTTGCTTCCAAATATTTAGAAAATGCTGGTTTAATACTGCAAATTATGTTTCTTTGCATTGTTATTGTCCTGAAATGGATGCTGTGACAGCAGTCTGCATTTCATAAAGCATGGATTCCAACCAGCAAAATCTATTCTCAACAGGAAATGTGCTCCACTTAGTCCAAATGTTCTGAGGACATCAAGCATATTTATATAAACATGCTGTATCATAATTGAGATACTTGCTAGTACTCAGGATTTAGATAGCACTTTACAGCTTTAAGGTGCTGTACAAACATTTAACTTATTTATTAATTAAATTTTCTAACTGGGGACGTAACCTAGATTTAGTTAGAAGAAAGCTGTGAATGAGAGAAGGCTGGGCATTCAGGTTTATCATGTTTATGGAAAAGATAATACCAAGTTCTCCTATAAGAGCTGCCTTAACAAATCAAAATGGTAAAACTTACCAAAAGCTGGTAATCTCTGGAGGGAAAACTAAGGAGCAGCTGTGCAATCAGCCAGCCCGGACCACCAGGCTGAGGGTTTTGGAGGTATTTATCACTGATCCACACTAGTTCTCCCAGAGAAGCAAAGATACTTTCCATTGCATTCAGGAGAACCTGGTGAATATCTTAAAAAGCATTTTCCCATCACTCAGCCTTGTTCACCCCTACTCTATGAATGAGAGCCCTGTGAGCCAGCAGCCTAAGTACTCCTGCTCTAGCTTCTGGGGTTTATCACCACTCTGTGGGGTATTTCCAAAGACTCAAAAGTTATGACCTAGATTTGCAAAAATAACCAACCCAAAACATTTAGATCTGTAATTCCTCTTAGCTGCAGAACATCCAGTGACACCAACAGCCTTTCTTGCCTCTCTCCAGCTGGGGCTTTGGTAAAAGCCCGTTACTCCACAACTGGATTTCGCCCAAACTCCAAAATCACTCCGAGTCAAACACTGTACAGCTAAAATCATCTGTCCTCTATGTGTTTATGTTCTGACAACACAGGAGAGCAAGACTCTCTCACTTGATATAGGACTGTCTCTGCAACTTATTACTCTTTCATTGGCACATAGTAAATTGAGCTCTGGCAGTAGCAATACTACCGGGAAATAAAGATAATTAAGAAACATAAAGCATGTCACTCTTCTTGAACCCAGTCGGAATCTCGGTTTTGTGTGTCTCTCTTGTAGGATTACGAGCCTAGTTTTAAGTCTGTATTCTCATAATTTTACATAATTGACCATTTGCAATCTTCTATAATCTAAAATGTCTAATAGCTATGCATGGAAAGTGAGCCCTTTCCATAATATTTATAAATATTTCATATGAACTGGAGTTAATACAATTTATTTATAATGCATGGGAGTCTGCAGCAGGTTTATAAAAATAATGGGTGTTAACATGCAGTCATGATTTAATAATCAGAGACTAATTTCTAAAATACATATGGACAGTGGCTGGTTCCAGTAATGGGTAACAGGACTGAGAGGTGCAGATACAGGTGGGTGGCTGCAGTATGGACAATATACCATACTGAGTGGAGAAAAGATAACATTAACAAGAACTTCTTCACCATGCTCTTACTCTTTCCAGTATCTGCCAGAAGAAAACTAGAACAGCTTCTCCAGAAATGCCCAGGCTACTGAATTCCATCCTCCTTTTTACAACCATTATGGCAGAGGATGATTTCACATATATTACAATACTGGGTGATCATCCAATGATTCCTGCCTTCTCAGGATGCTACCAAGGAGCAATCAAGCAATAGGAACCAATAACCATCTATTAACTAATTGATTCAAAACTGTTAAAAGGGAAGAAAAGTTCTTTATCCATTACACCCCTCTCATCTGATACATCAACATTGCTTAAGCAATTCCCACGACGGTTTAGAGAGCTACAGGGTAGATGGAAGTGAAGCAGTCTATCTGAAGGACAAAGCAGATGAAATTAGACCAACTAAAGAACATGCATACAGCTAAAATGGACCCCCTGGCTTTCATTTGTGGTGAATAAAAGGATGCAGAAACAAGCAAGTGGATCATCCGATGGTGGTAATACCACAGCTGCAGTGAGACAATCACACACAAGTTATCCTAGACCACCACAGCAAGAGATTTCCTATGTTAATGTCATTTCTTACATACATACACTCCCATGCTCTTTTAGCAGCCTGGGCATAAAAGACAGTGGAACAGCAATCACTTCTGCTGCTAGATGTTCATTTCTACATTTCAGGGAAGGGGAAGGACCTTAACACCCACAGCCCATGAGACCGCTATTGCAGTCAGGCACGCACTTCCCCCTGCAGTTCCAGCTGCACATTGTTTATTATTCATTTTGAGACTAATCACACTTTCTATGATGGTCCACTGACAAAATGTATTTCTCTATCCTTTTTTGCACTACTCAGCATCAATAAACTGTGAAATGCATTAGAAAACTGTTTCTAATGGCTTCTTTTTAAAAGAGGTCTCAGGTTGTTCATGTTGAGAACTGCTTATCTTTTGAACTATCAGACTGAGGGGCTGAACTAAACAAGATCTTAAAAAAAAAAAAAACACCATAAAAAAAAAATAGTTCAGATCCCAATTTTCACAGATTTTTTTTTTCTGTAAGAATCTGAACAGAGTAAGCAGCTATTTCAAGGAAGCAGAACCAAGCTTCTCGAAGTAAATGGGTGTTCAGGCAACAACCTGTGACATGGCACAGCTCTAAATATTGCAATTCCCTGTTGTTAAAGACTTAGTGCTTTCTGTTTGGTAAGGTATTCTGCATATTTATTTACAAGAGAATGCAATTCTGGAGATAAAAGAAGCCCTAAGAACTAATATGAAATTATTCCCCTAAGTAGAGTTACATAGAAGCTCTGGCATCGGCAGTTATAAGCTGTGCTGCCTTCACTCTCACAGGAGTCTTTAGCATCTTCCTGCTGGCTCCCCTGCCACATCCTGCCCAACAGCGGTGCCCACCGCGGGCTGCTCCACTGGGGTCACTGCAAATGGAGCAGCATGTTTGACTTTCCTGTAAAAATATCGGTTAGACCCATGCCACTAAATAAATACAGATGTAAAATAAGAAATTTACGACATTATAACATTTTTTAAATGTTGCAATATGTATTAGTCAACTGCACACTGTTTCTCATTCTGGATATAACCTGCAATTTCAGCTATCAGGTGAAGAACACAAAGAATGAGAATCAGTATTTTAGTTCACATTCTCACATGTTGGATATGCTCTTTGTGCTTTACTGCTTCAACATCCAATTGTATGTTCCTCATATAATCTTAAGTACCGTTTTCTGTTTAGGAAAAAAAAAAACACATAGTGGAGGACTGCAAACTAGAGAGTGAGAAGGACACACTGATGGTCAGTACTTAAATTACAGCTTTAGCTGATGTCAGTTCTGATCTGTGTGAGATGCTGGGCACAATGAAGCCAGAGACCAGATCCCCCTGAGGGGCAGATGCTAATGTCAAAACATGCTCTCCCAGTTCTCAGCTCCCATGAACGCAACCCCAGATCTGAAAAAAAAGCTACTGAAATAAAAAAAGCAAAGAGGGTAGATGGCCCAAAGGAGACATTGCAGGTGTCTTAAAGAGGCAAATCTGGATCCTGCACCTCCTGACAGCAATTATAGCTTTAGCATCAGCTAGAGACACATGCTAGATGCATCATCCCTGTGGCATTCATCTTCTGCTATCAGGAACTTTTCATAGAATCATAGAATTTTAAGGCTGGAAATGACCCTTAAGATCATCTGGTCCAACCATTAGCCCACCGCCACCAAGTCTACCCTTAGCCCATATCCTCAAGCACTGCATCTACCCGTCTTTTAAACACCTCAAGAGATGGGGACTCAACCACCTCCCTGGGTAGACTGTTCCAGTGTTTGATGACTCTTTCAGTAAAGAAGTTCTTTCTAATATCCAACCTAAATTTTCCCTGGCGCAGCTTGAGGCCATTACCTC
>VXBZ01006129.1:682434-836459 GCA_013399135.1 Heliornis fulica
CCACCCCCTCAGAAACCCCGCACGGCAGCGAGCAGCGCGGACCGGCTCAACGCGACAAGGCAGGCGCTGCCCTAACTCCCAAAGTTGGTGCGTGTGCGGTTCTGGCCTCCGCTGAATGTACTTGTGTTGTTCTGCCATCAACTTTCCGATATTCCGGATCCGACGCGCCGGGAGCCGGCCTCGCTTCTGCAGAGATGTTAGCGGAGGCAGTGAGCGAGACACGCGGCGGAGGTGCTCTTAAAGAGGGAATAAATCGCTGTCTTGCCTGAGGACAATGCGGTTGAGGACGAGCAGCTGTGGCCTGGGCAGTCAGTCAAGGGAAGACAGCCACCGTAGAACTTTCTCTGGTTTGTTTTTTTTGGTGCGTGGTGTTTTGGTTTGGTCATCTCTTTGGGTTTGGCTTTGGCTTTTTTATTTGGGAAGAATAAAGGTTCATTTCTGGCGTATTTTTGGAGCTTTAAAGGATGTATACCAGAGTTGCCAGCAGTCAGTGGTGATGTTTTCGTGGAGATGTGGACTTTGCCATCAACCCTCAGCCCTGTGGCACTGATCAGAAGTGGCACCAGCTTTCTAGCTACGTATGTAAAATCTGGCAGTGGCACATAACAAACTCGGGGTCCAGCAAGCATTCACCTCCAGTCAGCTCTGAGGCTAAGAACGTACAGTTAGGAAGTCATCAGCTCACACCACGACCTGAAAGCTCGTTAGCCCTGTACCCCGGATACGTTGCCTGAGGAGTATATATTACCTAAAAGAGGGTGGAAAATAATGACAAAAGAGACTGCAGCCAACCCAAATGCTAACTTAAATTCTGTGAGGAAAGACTTGCACAGCATATCGATGTAAGGTACAGAGATATTTAAGGCAATACGCCACAACTGTAAGGATTGTAGAGAGAAAAACAAAGCAGCTACATACTCTAAAATTTAAATAGCTGAAGTGCTTTTACTCCGTACGCAGACAGCTGATGATACCCGAAGTAATGGCAGTGGTAGCACGAGGTGTCACTCAGCCAAGAATGATGTGGGAAAGCCATAAGTGGTTTAAGTATAGTGCCAGGTCCCAGTGTTTTGGTAGCAGAAAGCTGTATTTTGTTTTCTTCAGCCAATAGAAATTGACATTTTAAATTCCTCCCGAGGCTATGAAATCTTTTTCTCCTAAATAGTTAAATAAGATGGATGAAAATAGAACCTAAACTTTGTTTAGAGCAGCATTTGAGTCCAGAGGCACCTCAATAATTCTGTGGAATATACCATGTCTCAGAAAGTCTGTATTAAATCATTAAATACGGCTTCCCTTCTTGTTTGCAGTGATGAATAATTTTGCATTTATAAAAGGAATTGGGTGACTGATTATTTTTATAAATATCGGAGCTTTCTGCGTACCAGGTTCTTGAGGTGTCCAGGTATAGCAAGGTATAAAAACACTTTGGTTTTATTAAATGTAAGTTGCAGGCATGTGGATTAGTTCTGTTTTGTAATACACGTTATTTAGTATGTTCTAACCTGCCTTTAAATAATTCATCACTTGAGTGGACACAAAGGATCTCTCTACCTGGCGCTGATCAGATACAGTCAGCTGCTGAAGCTGTTAGGGATACAAACTTAAAGCACATTTCCTTCAGAGAAAAGCGTTTCTGCAGGCGTGGGTGTTGAGAGGTGACAGCCAGCACTCTTCTGCTCGCTTCATGATTTTGGCCAGTTCTTCTCAGGCTGCCGTGCACTGTAACAACGGACTCTAGCTCTCGTTCGTACTCGTGCGTGGTGGCGGCATACACTCTCAAGTGCACAGTCTGCGTGAGAGGCGATCGCTTGTTATTGTATTGCCCCCTTCGCGTACCTGCTGTTGGGCAGAGATTGAGGCCAGGAGCCCACCCATACAGTTCGTACGCAGCTTCCCAGCAGGGAGCTCGTGCTGGGCGTCCAGGGGATGCAGTTTGTGCGGAGGGAGTCATTTGGGGAAGGGGGTGGATTTTCACAGCGATGAAAGGCAGCAGGGGAGGAGTGTTTGCTAACAAGCCCTGACGAGGTCTGAAGTTCGTCACTGGCACCAGTTCTGCTGAGATGCATCATAGCTGGTATGCGGAGGGGGTGTCTGCTCAGGCTGCGGAATTAAACTGCTGTGTGAGGTGTGACTTACCTGCCTGGAAATTGGGGGGGGGTTGTGCTCAGAGCTGCCTTCCCAGCAGATTTTAGTCTGGGGGTCAGGTGCATGTCGTGCCGCTCAAAGGGCTGCAACATATTTGCGGTGCCCTGAATGCCCAGCACTTGGCAGAGACGGCAGAAGCGGCCTTTGGTACCATCACCTCCTGGTGTTGTCCATATGGCAGAGGCTACAGCACATGGGAGTGCTCAAGACCCAAAAGGCCCCGCAGCACCTCCCGCTGTTGCCCCACAAAGGAAATCTCCAGGAGCAGTGTGGCTCTGGAGACTCTGCATACATTAACCAGCGTCCGTCCAGCAGCTCACCCATTCCCTCACCCTCTGTCCGTAAGGATGCTTCTCCCTCTTTTCACCCCTGTGCACCTCCAGCACCCAGGTTATGCGACTGGCAGAGCACGACGGGGTGCAGGGATTGGGGCACCAGGCATTGGTTACTCCTGATTGGTTTGGTTGCTTTTTTGTTAAGTCCAAGTGCACAGGCATTACCGGGCACAAAAAGAACATCGCTTTGTGTTCCCACAGCTGGAGGCTTAGCACTGTGCAACTGGTACAGCTGTAAACTTCAGAAATATTGTTCTAAACCATTGGGTTTTTACAGAATAATTCAAGTAGATATGTCCTTACCAATAGAACACTGAAATATAGGATGCATATTGTGAGTGACTCTGCAGGAATAAATATAAGCAAGACAAATTGTAGATCTCCGTCAGAAAAACCCCAGCAGTGCTCAGCACAGGATCCTTAATGTGCTTTGGTCAATATCTTTCTCTGTATCAATGGAAGCTCATTAAAAGAAGATATTGCAGACTAACTGAGCATGCTGTATTAGTTCTTGCCAAAGCTTGACATTTTTAATACATTAATAATATGTCTGTAATGTAATGGAAAACTATTAATCAGAACTGGTTATATGCCAAAAATTTAAGCTATAATTGGCTGCTTCTTGTCAGGAATGTCTGTCGTACACTGCTACAGCTGCCTAATGCTCCGATGTCTTGCACTCCTCTGCACTTTTTCCTTGTCAGTGCACTAAATTCGATCAATGTTATAGTCTATAATTCTGTGTAACGACCATCATTATGACTCTGGCTTACTTTAATGAGAATTCGTTATATGGGAAGTATTTTAGCACAGTGTGTTAAGGTAGTGGCTTGCCTCATGTTATTTTAGTCCTACCCAGCCCTCTTTATTAGTGGATCTGAGTCTCAGCAGCCACAAAAGGTTACAGGTAAGCAAAGAGCTAGCAAGGAAAGTATTAAAGAAATTGAATCTATTTTTGCCTGAATATACAGGCTTGTCGTCTAAGGATAGTTAAACTAACTTCTTATTTATACACAGAAACATTATAATCACCTATTGTTTATTCTCATTATGACCAAACCTCCAAGACAGAATCTTTTGATTTGTCACAAATTTAAAATAATTTGGCTCCTCTTTTTAGTAAAGCAGTTGATTACTTTTTGTATAAAAACTGCATTAAGCTGTGAGGTTTGGGGGGTATTTTCTCCCGTGCAAAATCAAAAATTAAATCGGGAAGAACTAGAGGGAAAGAGTATGAGGTGTCTTTATGTGGCATGAGAAGTGTTCTCTGAATTACTGAATTTCAAGGTAATAAGTAAACAAAAAAGAATGTAAGGTTGCTAAAAAGCAGTGGTACTACACAGTGAGCTTCTTAAAAACATTTAATTTTAATTCGGTCTTAGACATTTGTGCTTTTGTGTCAAATTCAGATTTGAAACTTAAATATATTTGAACTAATTGAGAATTGCTATTGCATGAAAATTCAGATATTCTCTTCATATCCTGATAAAATATGAGAGCTGTATGGTAACACTTGATAAAATGAATATAATGGAAAACTGCATTTACATCCATACAGCAATTATTGTAAATTACTTTGCTATGGAAACACAATTCAACCATCTGTTGGCATTTCATAGTGTCTGTAGTTTAAGATGAAGTGTTATTTAAATATAGGGAAGCCGTTTGTGAGTGGCTTTGAAGATAAGTTTTGAGAAGGCACATTACCAGAGTGGCGTGCTAAGGTCACATACAGCCTCCCGTGGTTTTGGTGCACAGGAGGGTCCGTGACACCGAACCCAGAAAAGGGAAAGCGGGCTGTGGGAAGCAGTGACTTACGGGTGTTTCTTAACGGGTCTGATGAGTTTGTTAGGTTTCAGCATCCAGGCACACAGAGTGCAGAGGTGCTGCAGCGGCTGGCTGAGATCCTCCTCCTGCAGAGCGCCCAGCACCCCCGTCCTCAGCTGGCACTGCTGGCACCGGGTGCGGGCTGAGAAACGAGGTGGAGCTCCTAGTCCTGGCTTTCCTTGTCTGTGTTTAGGGAACTCTGTCTGTGCAGTTTTCCTCATACATGATCTCTGTACCCTAGCTTTTTAGCAAATGAGTATTTTAAGTCTTTATAAAAACTTCCTAGGATTTTATACCTGTAATAATATGATTGAGGTGACATAAACAGATAATTCCTAGTCACTTTCTGAAAAGAGGAAAGGGGATATATCTGCTACAAAATAAAGGTTGAGTACACAGGTACCTCCCACCCCCAAACCTAGGAGACTAAGACTGCCATTAGGGAGGGGGAATTTATAAACTACAAATGAACCGTTATCAGTAAATCACAGTTCAAGGAAAAAAAAATAACAAAGCTCCTCTAATGCTAATGAGAAATTTCCAGGAAAAGGAAATGTGCTTGCGATATCTTTGTTACTCTTTAAAAAAAAATAAGACACACATAAGTCTTTTGGAGCTTTCAGAGGTCCTCTTGGTAGCTCTGATATCCGCATCTCTTTAATGAAAGAACCTTTCTGCTGCTGCCCCATGGTGCTGGGCTGCCTGCCCCCCTGCCTACACTATCTGGGCTATGTTTGGGTTTGGTATTTTCCTCTCCGCTTTTGCTAGAATGAAAATACAGTTTTGGAAGTAGAAACCTGTAACTCACATGGAATTTTATAAATTTGTCTGTGTTAGGGAAGAGTTAAATCCTTCGTGTCAAAATACTTTTCACTGTGAATGATTCTGGTAGCTTGTTCATTCTAGCACAGCACCCATGGTAAAGGTTATCCATATTATACCAATTTGCTTTATATTGCATCAGACCTCCAAAATGTCAACATATCATATATTTTTGTAATGCATTGATTCTTGAACAATAACTCTAACTCTTATTGTTTCTAAAAGGGTGCTGGTGGCAGAACAGAAGAATGATTGATGGGAAACAGACACCAGCCTGTAGACACTCATCCTTTTGCTTCGGATACCGATTTATCAGTGCGTCTGGGCACCCCCTGCGAGCCCTGAACACGGAAGATCACTCAGGGTTATTGACAGTGTAGCTGAAGACCTGCAACTTCACGAGTTATCTGTTATTGGACATCTTTTACAAGAAGCCTGGACAGATAAGTTATAAGACTGAAGACAAGCGCTGTGTTGCTGAGAAAGGCTGTCATCTGGGTGGCTTTCCACTTTACCAAAGTCTTCAACTTAATGAAATAAGCGTCCTATCCTAATGATTCACATTTGAGTTGGAAACTTGTTTTATATAATATTTACATGTATATGTACATATATGTATAATCTATAGACGGCACATACACCAGTACTGAGCATCCTTACGAAGGTGACACAAAAGGATTTAGAAATGTATTTGTCAAGATTCTTGTCACTTCACGCCCTCTGGGTTACCGTATCCTCTGTGATGCAGCACTACCCTTCTGTCTGGGGACACTATGATGTGTGTAAGACTCAGATTTACACAGAAGAAGGAAAAGTATGGGATTACATGGCCTGCCAGCCAGAAGCCAGGGACATGATCAAATACGTAAAAGTGACTTTGGATCCCCCAGACATAACGTGTGGAGATCCTCCTGAGACTTTCTGTGCAATGGTAAGGAGAGCTTTTTGTTTTGAATAATTAGTGGGTATATATTTGTGATAGATGGCTTCAAAATGGAAGCCCTAGAGGTCACATATAGTTATCCAGGAAAATCTGCATCATATTCTGAATGTGAGATGTTCTGCTGAACAACATGCTGAGCAATACATTAGGCTGGGCAATGAGATGTTCTGCTTATAGGGCACTAAGTTGACTCTGTCTAAATTAAGTATCTCTCCAGTAACTTTTAAGGGCTTAAAGAAAAGCAGTGTAAAACTAATGCACTAACCTGTAACTGTGTTTGCCTGGATCACAAAGGACTTGAGTGAATTGGTTCCGGTACAATCACCTGAACATGGTATGATGCTTTCAGGTATAATTCAGCATCATTTCTAATGAGACCATTATTAGAAACTCAAACTGCAGAAGCTTAAGAAGTGGTGGTGGGACCTGAGCTGGTGGGCAGGCAATGCTGCTGGAGCCTTGCCACAGTGCACAGCAGGCACATACCTGCATGTATAGATGGACAATGCAGCAAGAATCACCTTCAGGTGAGAACCAGCTCTACTGACAGCTTTCTTCTTTAACTGAAACTGTAGACATTCGAGTCAACTAAGAGAGACTGAAGCCAAGCTCCTTAGTTTAGATGGAGTTAAAGACTAGTTTTAGAAGCAGTTAGCTTGGTAAATAATTGTACAGGTGTGAGAAACCAGGCAGACACTACATGTGTTAAGCTTTTACAACTGTGCTGCTCCCAAATGTTTGATAGATTGGGCACCAAGAGGTCATTCGAGTTAAGGGGGATCTTCAGCTTCTAGGTAACTTGTTTCTTCTCACAAACATGGAGAATTCATGATAGATGTACTTATATTATTAATAAAGCACTGGAAGCATACATCACATTACCTACTTAATTTAATTTGAAAAACCAGTGAGTTCTGGTAAGTGAGGTTGTCATAAATGAGAAAAGCCTACAAGATATTTATTTGCCTGCATACGAATCATCATTGCTGTGTGACAGCATCCCTGCAGGAAGGAAATTTGCTTCTAAATGCCTTATAGTATCATTTTCAGTGACTACTATTGTGTGTGGAGTTCAGGTCCAACCACACATACATTTAGGTCATTATGTGCATGCATGCCGCTGCTTCCCACGTACATTATGGTAACAGCCATGTGATAAATTGCGGAACTGCGTGCATAAATTACATTCACTGTGAACCTTTGACTGCCCCACTTGCTCTCTGCCCACTAATCCATCTCTACTGACATGGCTTTGACACTCTAAACCTCCCAGCAGCTTCAAGCCAGCCACTGTTTGAAAACAAATAGCAGTGATGTGCCTGGTGTAATTCAATGGGGTTGGGGTATTTTTCCCCTTCTTTATCTTGATGTGTATTTTCTCCCTCAGAATAGTAATAGCTGTGGTGTAGCTCTCAGTGACATTTAATAACTCTTCATATAGTGATTAAAAAAGTTACTCTTTCCATGCAAAAGAAACTGCCCAGCAAAGCTTGTTTCTTACTTTTAGAGCAGATCAGCATCACAGCAGTTCCTGTTCTAAGTAATTTTTTAAGTTTCTGAATGCCTTAGCTATTAGTACACTTTCTAGCTAGAATAATAATTTTAAACAAGAGCAAACATAAGATGTTTTGATAAAACTTAAGTATTATAAATGGTGCTAGGAACTCCCCCTGAAAAAACCTCTAGCAATGTCCTTGATGCTTTGATGGGGGAGGAATGTTTGCTTGGGAGGACCTGAAGGACTGTAGCTCACTGCTTAAGCCTGAGATGCAGAAGGCCACCAGAATCCTGGCATGAGAAGTAAAGAGAGGAAGAACTGGGGAGAGGGAGGGCATCAGGATGTGTTTAATGGTGTGAGTGTAGAGTGACTGACTCCTACATGATAAACCATTATATTTGCCATATTCAAATAGGCATTGGTAATGGCTTGACTTGAAACATTAGGAAAATGACAGAAGTATTTGCTGTTCCTGAGGTGCTGCACAGCAACAGAGCACTCTCACCTAAAAATGCTTCATGTCTATTGGTACGACAGCTACTTGTACTAATTACACATTTCCTCCAAAATGAGATTTTACATATTTGTAGGGCTGAGTCTTTGGCATTTCTCAGTGAGGAGATCTTTTATTTCTGTGTTCATTTTTAGCTTTAGAAAAGGAGTTAAGAAGATAGCACTGACAAACTGAGGGAAGGTGGGCAGTGGAGAAGAGTGCATTCCTATTAGGCATATTCTTGCTCCAAAAAATAATCCTGAATTTGAACTGACAGGAGATCCAAAGTTTTCTTTATAGCATGATGAAGCACAAGTCTCTTCAGCACAAGTTCTGGGGTTTATTGTTCTGACCACGGATACTTGCTGCTAACCCCATATGCCAGTGTTTTGTTACTGAAATCAGGTTAAGGCTGCCTTAGAGGGTATGAGGGTGCTCACAGATATCCTACCGATAAGCAAGGGTACCAAACAGCCATGGCTGCTTCTGTAGGAAGAGGAGGAGGTTGAGGTAGCCTTCTCTTTTGTTTCCATATCTACTTCTCTGATCAGGCTTAGTAAGTTCTGTTCACTACAGACTATACCTAGGGTACTAGCTGCTGAGCACGCATCAGCTGTCAGCGCAGTATGAATAATATCCCTGAAACATAACCAGAGAGTTTCACCCAAATTCTGCTGGGAGATTACAGTAAAGTCCGAGACAGTCCATGAGAGAGAGGTGACAACAGTCTGCAGTAACACGCAGTGTAGTTGTGCATTGCGGTGCACACAAGCACACAGTACAGAGGAGATGGGCAGTTAATGGTGAAATATGCCTCTTATTTCTGTGTCTTCCCTGCGGAGTTCGATGTTCTTATGAGTCCATTATGATTTTGTACTTGGCGAGCTTGTTTAGTTGACCAAGTAACGAGGTTTTGTACATACAGATTTGTTGCAGGATGCAGCAGCACTCCTGTATCTGGTAGCTAAACCCAGCACGTGGCAGCTCATCACTTGTGAGTACCTTTGGGTCATCCCTCCAGGACACAATCTGTAGTTATTACAGGGAAAGTGCAGCAGAAAAACTATGTCACAACCGCATTTGTGCGGTCTGCTCTGAGAATAACGTTATAGTTTCTGGTGACATTCAGTATTGACAACTTGTGAGATTATTCTGAAACCTCAAACCCCTGGAGCCCTATGATTATGAGAGATTCTCGGCTTTCATTTAAAACCTCATCTTTATTTTCCCAGTCATCCTGGTTACGGAAAAGAACTTTGAAAATGAAGCTGAGAAGCTTCGCAGAGCAGAAGCCAAGTAAATAGCCCTCCAAATTATCATTTGATTAAAATCTCATAGTTTTAAAAGTTGCTCAGGATTTTTAGACCTTGGAAAGGGATCTTGCTCGAGAGATGCAAGAGATGCAAATCAAACATCCACGCAAACAGATGGCATAGAACAACAAATGCTCGTGTCAGTAGATGGACCTGACAGCATCCCTCCCCATCAGTTAGTACTCCTTCTGCTTGCAGGATGACTGGCCCACAGCAGAGGGGATTGGCTGGTCACCTCTGGCTTCCCTCTGCATTTTAAAGCACTCACTAGCTGCTTAGAGTGAGGCACACACACTGACAGAGTACATGTTACCTACTTTCTGTGGCATTCCTTCGAGGAAATTTGGCCATGATTGTCAGTCAGGGAGTTGGACTGGTCAGTCACGGTGTTTGAGCCAGCATGACCGTTCCTGTGGGTCTGTAATTCTTAAGGTTTGAGCATTTGGCATAGGTAGGAGTGTGTCTGGCACCATACACTTATGGTTAGCTGGCCTGGGAGAAGAGAGAGGGAAGGGAGAGGAGAAGAGAAAGAAGCTACTCTGCGTTTTCAGATCTGCAGGATTCACTTTTCAGAGATACTATATGTAAAATGTGAAGTACCTGGGGGTGCTAGTTCTTGTGGCCTGCAGCATTTCAGTTTACAGAACAAATCTGCTTTAACCTCCCCAGGAGTAACTAATGGTGAAATCTTCTACTGCCTTCCTGTAAGCACTTGTTACAATTTGACAAAAATCTGACAAGGTATAAAAAGAAAGAAATCTGACTTTTCCTGACCATCACCATCTTTTGCCCTACAAGAGCAGTGCATGGGTGGCTCCTGACTTCTTATTTTCACAGTGTTTTCTGACCATGCCAGAGTATGAGTGCTGGAAACCCCAGTGATGCTGCTCAGGGCTTCCACTGCACTGGAGTCGCAGCTACCCCTTGCACCGGCTGGTCCCTGTGCGGGAATTGAGCCATCACCTATGGGTAAGCTTTGAGCTCAGACCTTAGCCAGGATTAGTGAGGAAATTCATCACGAATTTAACCAGGAGACTCCTGGTGGCTGTTGCTGTAATTTGCAGACTGGAGACGAATTCTCACTACCAACCTATGTTTGCGGCTGAAATAGCGAAATAAGAATACAATTTTCTGCTTATGTTTAGACCTATCTATCATAACATCAACCCACATCCCAGTGGCTAAAAGAAATGATGAAATTACCGTCCGTTATCGTTGCCTGCAGCAAATTTTCTTCATAGGTTAAACAGAAGCTTGAAAAGAAGCCTACAGATGGGAGTCCTGTGCATTTGTACAATTTATAGAGCAGAATTGCTGATGACGGTAGAAATTTGAGCCCTTGAGTGTTGCTCTGTATTTCATAGCCAATCAAAACTAAATTAAGCAACAAAGATTATTAACAAGTCTTCTGTGCATGTAATTCTGGCATAATATTATGAGGTGGACATTAAATTTTTCCCTCTGAGACTTTCAGCATCATTAATATAGCATTCCTTTAATTACAAGTAGGCTCATATTCCTTAAAAAAGGGAAAATACTCTGTAGTGTAGTTAGTGATACCATTATTATGTTTACTGAAATAATTAAATGAGCAGATACTGTTCTGAGTAGCACATAAATCAAACCGTGAAATAAAAGTGTATTTTTGGAAGCATTTTGGCACGCATACATGCATTCTTGGGTACAGCTTTTAAAACACTGTTGAACAATACCATTAAGAGATGCTGATAAGAAAAAAACTTTTTTTCTTTTATGGGCTGAAGAAGATATAGAATTGTCGAATTTAGTTCCATCTGTGCAATATTACGAGATAGAATGGGAACGGGGAGTTCAAATGAGGCTATTGCTACTGTCTTATTTAATGGGGATTTTTCATAGTTGCATACTTCAACAGTATATACAGCTCAAAGCTACTGCAGACTTTATTTATGATGCCTTCATTCATCTGTTTTGAGCTTTTTTGCACACAATTAACACAAGCATTGCTTTATCATTATTGGAAAGAACCTTATCCTTCATAGAGCAGAGTTTAGATTTGGTTGTTTCCTCTTAAGTTACTATTTCATTTCTAGCACCACAGGACTTACATGGTGAACTACAGCAACCCTACCACCTCTCCTCTCCCTTGCTCATGCAGGACACCTCTGCCACACCACTGGTATGGCTGTACCCATCAGACCACTACTTTGGTCCTCAGGTTGCAGCCTTAGAGGAGAGCAGCTCAAAGGACGAGAGGAAAGTGAGAAGCACACACCATGCCCTTTGCTCCTGCCACCCCCCAGCCCCCTCCCACTGGTCAGTGTGGAAGCAACTGCCTACCTGCGCCTTTGGTGGCACCTTGCCCACAGGCTCTTCAAAGACAGCTTGTTCCTCAGACCTCTTGGAAAAGGAGTTCTTGGTTTCATAAAAGGGGAAAAAAAGGGTTATACTTAATGACAGCAGCATTAGAAAAAAAATGGTTTAGTAAAATCTTGTGTGTTTTGGGTTTTTTTGGGGTTTTTTTTGTTTGTTTTTTCTTAAACTTGTAACAATCTAAAAATTAAGGATTTCCCAGATCTAAACTGAAGGTTGCCAGTAAAACAGATTAGCATCTTATTCATTATCACATATTAAGATTCCCCATTAAATAATTAAGAAAACTCTACCCCATTGTCTTTTGTTTTTTCCCCTCAGTTACACTGCAGGTACTGGAATGTTTTTGGACCTTAAACAAAGCAAATGCACACCCACACAATACTAAAGCTGTTCAAAATAATTCTGGGGTAAACAGGGTTCCTAGTAAGTACAAGCCGTTGACTTTGCTTGTCAATTGCAGGGTTTTAAGGCAAGGTCACTACCGTGTGTGAAAGTGCACCCTCTTAACAAATGCATCGTTTATAAACACATCTCGTAGAAACTGTGACAGGGCTTCTGACGCTGCCTTTGTTGCATTGGTACCTGCCCTCAGTTGGTTTTGTCCCTGAAGTTGGCCAGAAATGTTAGGTGCTTGTAGCTGACAGGGCAATCAGGTTATCAGCAAGGGACTGCTGGGGGCAGATGTGGCTGTGCCAGTGAGGTTCCTGTAAACCCCTGAGCTGGTATCCCCCCACTTCCTTTGACACCCGGGCCCCCAGAGAGCCTTCCCCACCCTGCCGAGGTTGCTGCCCCCAGCACTCTGCAGGAACATGGGGTTTTGCTCTTACTTGGACATGGAAACAGCAACAGTTTCATAAAGAATGAAACAGCTTCTACTGTGGGATGGATACCCTGACACCCGCGGGGGATCCGAACGGCTCCCTGTCAGTGCAGCTGGACCAGCAGCATCCCCTCAGCAGCACCTTTAGTGCTATCTTCTGCAATAGAACAATACTGCTCTCTAAATAAAATCTTTACTGGCAACATATCATAAGTTGAACCTTTTCTGGCAGGGCAGAGGTGATCTTGAGGCTGTGGCTCACCGCAGGAGACTCTCCTAACAAGATTTGCTGGGGTGCAGAGAGATAGTGCAGTAGAGCAGCATGCCAAACAGTGGTCCTTGTCCAGGCTAGGACAGCACATCCTTCCCCACCCTCCTGGACTGAGGAGAGGCAGCAGCAGGTGACACCAGTCCTTCTCTGCTGGAAGCCCTGAAGTGATTTGTGTTGGTTCCCCCCCTGCCCCAGGGATGTAAATTCACCTTTTAGCAGAACAAACTTTGTTTTCTAACCTGCTGGTGTCAGGCAGGCAGCCTGAAGGAGCAGTGGTGCAGGATCATGCCCCTCAAGGGAACATCCAGTTTGCTTTCACATGTTTTGGTCACAGGGGTGATGCCGCGTGGTCCCATGTGAGCTGTACAGCATCAGGCTTTCCAGGCTGCTGTCTCATTCTGAGGAGTGTGATATTATATTCCCTCCCTCTGTGATGGACAAGTCTCAGAGTATGAATTTAGGATTTATTTGGCAGAACCTCAGTTCTGCCAAATAAATCCTACAGAGCTAGTTTTGTGCTGCTCAGGTTTGTCCAAATTATCTGGACAAACATACTGTTTTCCTCATTTCTACCTGTATGTCTGCAAACCCCAGAGTTGCATGTTTCATCCATGCAGGGCTTGTACTTTGTAACTGGTGAGAATCACTGGAAACCAAATGCAGGTTCTGGAAGCACTTCCGTAAATTAAAATTTTCATTTTCAATCATCTTAGTTGAAACAAAGCCAAGTGAGCTCTGCCATGAGTTCTGCAAAGCCTGTGTATGTCTGGACAGTCATTCTGGTTATTAGGCTGCCCTGGAGTCCTTCAAGAATGCAAAACTCAGTAAGTTGACTCCCAGGTAATGATTTTAGCTTCTAGATGTTTATGTTACTTATAAAGCAGCCAGTCCTATACACCATCCAGGTCACCCCATGCAAAGACTTCAGCCTACAGTATTCTGCCAAAACAGTCAAGAAAAAAAACAAATGTACAGGCTGAGCTGGTAACGGGCTCACTCATCCCTCCTGTTCTGCACTTGGAGCAGAGGGGCAGAAATCCAGAGAAGCTGACAAAGCATGGAAGTTACCCCATCAAACACAAGGATGAAAACCTCTCATTTGTTTTTATCCGCAAAACTTAGAAAGTACTGAGTCTGCTGAATTTTAGTATGAGTATTGCTGCTGCTGTTTTGTTGGGTTTTTTCTTAACACCATTTTGTCAAAGCTGTAATTTCCAATATATAGAAAACCACATAGCTATTTAAGATTAGCTAAAACCAGGTAAGAGAGCTGTGAGCTGTTAAACCAAATATTTATTGACTTTTGTCAAGGCCTGTAAGTACTAGCTGCATCTGAAAAATCAAAAACGATCCCAGATACTATTAAGGTCATTGACAAGACACACGCCCTTGTATATGCTGGGGCTCTCATCTCTCTCACCTGAATGTAGGATGCAGCTCTGTACCAAATTTATTTGTAGAAACAATGGCTGTTGATACACATTTTAGGTATGGAAGTTTATGTTTTCACGGGTCACTAGCAGTGACACCATCTTGATCTACAAGTACAAATATAGCTAGAGACGCAGAAGTCCTTGGCACTGAGCTGGCTTGGCAACGTGCATAAGTGATTTCATGTAGCTTTGATGTCTGCTGTGTCATTTTTTCTGTAAAATGGTTTTATTTCTTCTGGTTCTTTAGGCAGGTTGTTTAGATGGAATTTAGGAATTAAAAAGGGGAGGAAAGAAAGGGTACAAGTTAATTATTATTTATTTCAAGAAAAAAAATTGTACTCTACTAGAGGCATTTTATGTCCGGCTTCAGCCCAGGGAGAATTTTTATAGCTAAGTAATTGTAAAACCTTTAAAAGAGGACACTGTTATGATGAGATGAGCGTTTTCTTACATGTACTTGCTATGTCTTTCCAGCATCCTGGTGCATTTTAGATTTTTATCTGTGGAGCTGTCAGGAGCTATCATTTTTACTCATCAATTTGATTTTTACTGTCTACACCTGCTCATAAGCCACTTTCCTCTAGAAAACTAGAGGCAGAGATACTTGTAGGTGACATTTACAAGTGACTGGGGGGAGAGAAAGTAATAATAAAGAAAAAGGATTAGCAAACATCTACAGAAAAACCCTCATCTTTTAAAAACAAGAGTGTGGCTGTGGGGAAAAAAAAAGTACAGATTGTCATTTTCTGACTGCTAGAACAACTCTTTCTACATGTGCTATTTTCCCCCATCTATTTTTATCACAGCCTTCCAGACTCTGACATGCCTCTTGGCTTTCTTGACCATATGGATCTGCCAAGCAGCATGAATACTGTAGGGATAGCCTGCAGAAACATCCTAGCAAGGTGTCTCACTTCGCAAGAGTTTGCAAAGGTTTCCAGAGGTATCAAGTAATGGAGTTAATGGGTCCAAGCATTGTAGCTCTCCTAACTAAAACTTTGGGGTAAATTTTTGCCAGCATCTGGCATCTGTATTCCCCTTTTCCCAAAAAGAAAGCTTTTGAAAATAAAAGATTATGAACATATGAGCTTTTTGTTACCTGAAGCACTAGGTTTGATTTTATTTTAACAAGGTATCCTTCAACAGCTAAGCAGCAGGTGGAAGTGAATCATGATGTATATTTCATGCCTAAGAGGCTTTGTGTTTGATTTGCCATAAACAGGACTTAAAATTACAATCTACCATTGAAATTGACGTGCCTGGTATAAGTCAGCAGAAGGACTTCTACTGGTTGCAGTGGATCATGCATAAATTGTAATTCCTTAGTATTGAATATTACTCTCTGTACTAGCTTGAAATTCAACCGAAAACTAAAACCATCTTAACTAAAAGCAAAGTTAAGAGTGTCTTCATCTTTTAATCTATGTCTTTTCAGCTACGAAATGAGCTTTACTCACTATACTGGTGCTTGGGTTTGGATTACTTTACCTCTGAGCTTCAGTGCAAGTTTGGTTGTCCCTAGTGACAGGATGAGATTTGGTTAACAGGATACTTTCTTTTTTCTTGGGTACAGTTTTGGCAATATTGGGGAATACAAGAATGTGCTGAGAGCATATCTTAGACCTTCTAGCTGGAAAGTGACAGCCAGAACACATATGTAGAATGTATTTCAGGATTTGCACATTAAAATATATTATTCTAGCACTACACATCCCATGGCTTATTTGTAAATAATTAAAAAGGACAGAGACTGAATAACCTTCCATAATTGCACCATCATCAGTTTCCATACCCAACATTAACTAGGCATCACCATTTATGAACTCCATGTTTTATAGGTTTAAAAGCCAATCCCTGAACAGGAGTTCAACAATTCCATTTCCTTGTTAATCAGAGAAGATGGAGGTTTTAACGTGATGTTTTGTGAAATTTTAAGCTGTAATAGAGTATGCCATTTTCAAACTTTAAACAACAGACAAATGATTGATCTCAGAAATTCTTCAGGCCATTGTTTTCTGAAGCCATACACATTTGTTTCTCCTCCTTCTACAAGTTGTTCCTACAAGCTCTTGGAGTAAAGAGGTGTGTGTATCAAATGTTATGTACAAAGGCACCTTCTCCACAGTGGCTGCACCATGTGCCGTCCCTGCAGACCTGCCTGGAGCAAGTCCCTCTCTCCAACCTCACTGAAGCAGAGGTTCTTGAAAATGATGGAGAAGAGAAAGACAGAAGAGACAAAAGGAGGAGTTGCTCCAAAGAGCACAAGAGCTTGCCTTACTCCTGTCTCGATCCCCTTCTTTTCACACCTTAAGGACTCTGTGGCTTGAGAAGCCACCAGAGCTGATGGGTTTGTTCTAACTTAAACTACTGCTACTGCTGTATGGGCAAGAGTATCTTAAAATGGTACAGACCTCGGTTGCAGAATGTGCACAGGTGAAATGTTTCTTAAAGAGCTCAACAATAGGATGGGAGAAGCATGCCTGGACCATGGATTGGTTCATGAGGACCCCTCATTGTGCTGCTTTTCCTAGACGCAGTCTCCAAGACGGTAAATACATTGCAGGAGTGCAGAGAAAGCAGACACAGCTTCTTTCAGGCAGCATCTGACTCTCGATCAATAATAATCTGACTAAGAATTTGGAGTAAATGTCATTGTGGTGATTGCATCTTGTCAAGGGCCTCATCCTGGTAAGGAGTGGGTTTAGAATGATAAAACTGCACATAAGATCAGAAACAAAACAAAAAAAATAATAAAAAGAAACAGACAGCAGCGAGGCCCCACTGAAGTCAGCCTTCATCTCAGGTTTGTTTTTTTCAGTTCCCACCCTCAAGGTCATTGTACCTACACTAATGCAGCTGTCAGCACCCTCCTCCCGCCAGGACAGCTCCTTCAGGTAGCTCCTACAGGAGCTGACCAAGACAAAAAATAATGCTTTTCACAAAATAATTACGAAGATGAATGGCACCTGTGATGACCTGTTTTAAACCTTTTTTAATGCCACCACCTTACATGAGCTTCTCTAAACTCTTGTCACGTAAAACAGTCACAGTTGGGGTTTTTTTGGCTGTCATCCTAGCCACTGTCCAAGGCCTCAGAAAGTAGATGTAAGGACGATGCTGAACAAGCCTGTGCTGTCGCTGCCTGTACTCTGGATTAGTAATTGGCTTGTTCATAATCATGAGCCGCATAAATCCTTGCAGTAAGAGCAGAACATGTTTACTTTGACAATGATGAAATAAATCATAAGTTGGAAACACCTTTGGATTTCAAAAAGATCCCTTTTACCCAGGGATCACATCCCCAGCATTTTACTGGGAAGCACCTGTGAACACCTGCAGGGTGGCTAGAGCAAGAGGAAGAACGGGGCGATAACCCTCCCCCCTTGAGCTAGTCCTGGCAGTGTGCAAGGTGATGCTGCCTTGGTGGGAGACCCTGCCTTGTGGTCCTACTCGCACCCAGTGCACCCTGGGAGGTGTGGCAGCAACCTGTGTGCATGGAGAGGTGTGGGTAGCAATGCTGCATCTCAGAAGATGACAGAGCAGAGATCTCCCATACTTCGTGCAGATCGCAGAGAATGCTTGGATAATTTGTTTGAAGAGAAACCAGCTTTTGTCTCTGCAAAGTAAGTGTGACAATCCTACAGGATCTCCACACAGACTTTGTTAGATGTTATCTGGCCCATAGACACAAAGTAGAGAAACTTGCAGTTGGGCCTACAGTACTGCTGTATCTGACAATACCTACATCTACTTCTGCCTAGCAGATCTCTTCAGTTATTGTTTGGTTTAATAATTTATAGTTTTCTGACCTTGGTTTCTTAAAACTTTATGCAGAAAAAAAAACACACAACACAGAAAGTCAACACAGCACAAAGTATGGGTGCACTTTGCAGGCAATTTAAAGAGCCTTAAGCCAATGACAAATGAGAGTGTGTTTCTACAGTATCTGCGACTCTGTCTTACTCTGCAATCAGCAGACCTCACAGGCATTGAACAGACCTGCAGTGGTGGAAAAGAGCTATTTTCCAGTTTGACTGGGGATTTTAATGGAATGTTTTAAGCTCTCATTGGAGTCAGGTTCCAGATAGTTTTTATTTTTTAAAAGATCATTTTCTTTTTGTTAATTTTATGTGTAAAGGTCACAGAATTAAACTTGACCAAAAAAAAAAAAATACAACCAACTAATTTTAACCTGCAGTTGATTTATGAGATGATGCTCAATTCCTTGAGTCTGTGAAAACAACATATACCACTAATAATCTCTTGGAACTGATTTAACACCATATTCTATTGCAGCACTAGGAAGAAGCCAAGGACTTGTAACTATCAGTCATTTGCAGTGACATTTTTATTACTCTTTCAGAAATGCTGTGCTTTAATTGTCTCCCTGCTTCAAATCAACTGCTTAGTTTGCTTTAACATTATTTTTTTCTCTGTGGTTATCATTGGCCTTGCTTTAATAAACCTAAACTCTGTATATCCCTGACATGATACCTGCTAAAAGGAACAGGAGCAGAGAAGCTATCCACGTCCCTCTAATTTAAGAGAGTGAAAATGCTGTATTGATTGCAAGTCACATTTTTATGGAGTTCACATGGAATTCCTTGTAGACCTGCATCCCAGGCAATCCCCCCTTGATTAGCTAGGGTTGAGCTGAAAGAAAATCCACCCGAAATAATATACTTTTTTTCCCACTGTTACGAAGTTTGCAACAAGCTGCCCAATAGAGAAACAGCTTTGCTTTCAACTATTAAAAAGAAGCTGTAGGCTCTTAATTTAGTAGCAGTGACACTAGTGCTTTAGCATCCTCTGCAGCGTTCCCCCAACTGATGAACTGAAGCACACCTATAAATAGCAATGTGATCTTTGTCAGTGTATGAGAGAAAGGGGTTGGTTGTTTAGTTTTTTTCCCTACATTTCCTGAAAGGGCATCTCTAATCTCTTCACTTGCTTAGTACATAGATCTATCAGTTTGATGAGTTACTGAATCAAAATACTGATTTGTTGCCTGCTGGTTCACAACATAGCTCAGCGGACAGCAGGAACACAGTCCCAAGGTTGCATTGTGTATGATTGGCATCCCAAAGTTTAGTGCTTGTGTTGAGTCCTCAGCTCTACAGTTCAGGATTTAGAGGTGCCCTTCCCTTTTCAAGGGAGAGGAGATTCCTCCGCAAGCCCTAAAACACATTCACCTGAAGCCCTGCCTGGCCGAATTGCATACTCAGACCTGTAGTCCTTGCATATCCCCAATGCATCTCAATGAGGGTCTGCTCCCAGCACCCCAAACCCTTGGGAGATCCCTTCCATGGTTGAGCTGCTCCTTCACCATTTTGCTTCTGCTAAGTAAGAAGATGTCTGAGAAGCAAATGGCTTTGTACAATTTGATCTACCCGCTCTGTATTTTCAGAGAGTATCTGTTATAAAAGCATTAAGTCCCACAAATCCCCAGGTTGGGGACCCAATACAGTGACAGAGAGATGGGACTTGATGGTGACTGTATCAGCACCGGCTGGTACACATACTAAGAGGTTTTAATGGAGCAGATGAAATCTGCCCTGGATTCTAAATCACAAATGCATTCAGGCAAAATAATGATTTAGGCGATGAGGGGAAGTTAATTTTCAGGGCTTGCATGCCTTCAGGTTTGTTCACTTGAGAATATTTTTGGAAAGTAACATTAGATGCTAAGGAAAAGTTATAGCAAGGTTTGTAACTATCAAGAAGGTGCAACACGCTCAGTGATGCTACAAGAAAAATGCTGATGCAGATAGCCGACACCAAAGAGAAAAAATAGATACAATAGCAACAGTATTAAACAAACAAACAAACCCCAAACAGCTGAATGGTTTATAAAGTTTTGGAGATCCCACCTTGGTATCCTTTTAGAGGAAGTTGCTAACTAGTAGCCACAGAAATAATTGCAGATTACAATGTTGTACAACTCCACTAACTAGGTGAAGGAAAAATAGCAACATTTTCATTTTAATGAGATGTCTGCTCTCTCCTCCTCTGTACCATGCATCTTAATGTACCTTGCTGTCTGCACCGACTTGGGGCTCCAAGGCTTTGTCATTCCTTGGCAATTCCATTCCCTAATTTCTTCTGACACATGGTGCTTAAATCCACGAGAAATGTGAGGTGAGGCAGAGAGGATTCCTGCAGACTGCCGCGCCATAAGAGGAGTGCTCATTTGCATTATTCATTAGATAAAGGCACTGATTTGCATCTCATTTTGCTTGACTCCATTTCTAGGCAGAGGATGTAGAGAATTTGCAGAATTGCTCAATTTTTATGGTATTAATAGCGTTCATTTGGGATTGAGTCTCTGTTGTCTGCTGCCCTGTATTTTGTCCTACAGATATCTGAAATACCTACAGAAGTCACATTCTTTTGTTCTTTTTATAACAAAGATTAGTGTCTTACTGCATAGTAAAAGGGTATCAATTTGTTTATTGTGGCAATTTTAGAAGTATTTTTAATCAAAGCCTTAATTCTATACTTGGTAATTATTTATAATTGGATTATGATTTTCCCTCGTTGTTCTGAGGTTATGGTTAAAAGCAAAAGCCTGTGCAGCAGCTGCAATGATTATGTGTGATCTGACAGTATTTACAACTTTTTTGAGTGTGTTCAGTATTCTTAAGCAGGAGGCTTTTAAGAACTGTATGCCTTCTGTTAAGTAACATGTTAACATGGCAAAGTTGAGAAACAGAAATGCTCTAGATAACTTTCAACACTGTTTTCTTCTTTTCTAAGCTTTATAAGGAAATTTACATTATGCATAACAGTAGTATTTGATACTAAAAACTGTCCTGTAAAAAAGAGGGGATATCACTGTTCTGACTGTAGTGCATCGGGGCGAAGCTTAATTTTGGCACAGGGGAGTGTGTGTGGCACTATTGAGCTCTTTCAACCTGTTATTAAACACAGGAAACTGCCTGGGGAAAGTCAGAATTCTAGAACATAAACGGGTGTCATTATTTCATATACACTTTGAGAAACTACATGATAAACACCTTGGTGAACGCTGCTGAAACCCAGAGTCATTCCTTGGCCCATCATTTATCTCCCTGGGACTCCAGATGGCTAAAATAAATGAGTGGTGGCTTATTCTGACTCAAAGCCCTCAGCTAAGCTTGGTGCCTCTGTGTTGAGTACTATACCTAAAATAAGGAAAGGCATTGCCCCCTCTTCAAACAGATTACAGTATACTTGAACAGCAAATATAAAAAAGCAGTAAAGAAGTGGGGATCTGAAGGCTGATGATTATTTCTGTTTTTTATTGTGATTATGGCATGGCTCTATGTCTGGTTTCTTAGGGTGCCACACTAGACAAATTCATGTTGGGCTTGGATGAGTAAGTGGGAGAGGCAGTGGCCCTGGGCAGCAGTTGGTCAGGACACCCGATCTGTAGGCAGCATTAAGGCAGTAAGTGCAACGATAATTGCACACAAAAATGAAAACAGCTTGTACTAGGACCTTACCTAATACACAATTATAATTGAGTTTGCCACAAGTTAGTGACACAGTTGAATCTAAACAAATCACTGAGGTGATGTGCTGATTGCACTACCAGCAGTTGTTGTCAGGGGCAGAAGATGCCATATGGCTCCTCTTCTCTACCCAGGTCAAAATATTGTTAGGAAGAAGCCTAAATACATTGACACAACCGAGGAATTAGCCTATCTGGCTTTCTTCCAGCACACAGTGAGCATACATATCCCAGGGTCTGGCCGTTCCCGGGCACGGTGGGTGGGCTGCACAGATTTTTCCAGAACATACCGAGTGGAGGGTATCATGGTACTTGAGGACAAACAAAGGCAGCTGGTGTTCGGTTGCATTGCTCAGGCTCAGTTTAGCTCTCCAAGACATGCCCAGATTATACTTAAGCAGTTTGTGAAAGGAAAAGAAAGTCTTAAGTGCCACCCTATGCAAGCAGGGAGAGAACATAAGGGCTGAACGAAGCAGCAACCAGGGCGGCCAAGACAGAGTCAGGGTCAATCCCAGGGAGGGCTCCTAACAGGAATGAGGACATGAATCACACTCCCTCTGATGGCAGAGTTTGGTGCAAGTCTTGTAAAGTTTGAACAATCTTTTTATTTTTTTGTTTTGGGAGCACAGAACTATAGTACATATTTTGTGATGTTGTGACCAAGGTGTTAGCCCTCACATTCCCTTACACTTTCAGAATCTGATCCATTTATAATAAATATCCAACACTAAAATCAGTCACTAGCAATATTGGAAGGAACTATTGCTCCTGTAAGAGCAGCAGCCTATTAGTACCACTGCAGTTAAAGCATCTCCTAGTATTTCTGTTCAAAACTGTGTGATGCTTTTCTAGGTTGCATCAGGCTGAAGCACAGCAGAAACTGAGGCTATGTTTAACAGTTATTAACTACAGAACATCTCCTCAAGTACAGCATTCTGCCAGTTTGCCTTACATTTTTGTTACGCCTTTTGCTTTGAAAAATACACATTTGGAATTTTTAAGTGTGCCAAGTAGGCCAGATGCTGCCCTTCAGAAATAAAAAATTGCCTTAACTGATTCTGTGATGATTCGAGTTGCAGAAGAGCCATAAAATTTCTGCCAGACTTAAAATACCCTTCCTTGAATGCTGGTCCCGCTGTGCTGATCTTGCTGTCAGCAAGGGTTTGCAGATCCTCGGTTATGAAACACCTTGTCACCACTCACCCAGCAGCTTGCTCCCGCTCTGCTGTGAAGTTTGTTAAAGCAGTTTGTTCAGATTTTGAAATATGGAGTGGGTTTCCTAATGATTTTCTTAGCAAAAGGGTTGTGGACATTTCTTTGATTCAACTCAGGGTAGCTATCCAGAGGCATGTTATGGAAACATCAGGTAATCTAAAGACTTCTACACAATGGATTATTCTAAATAATATTTACCTTTAAAAATGTCCTTGGCTAGCACAAAGTGACAAGAACAGCTGTTCAACATTTATTTTTATCATCACTCTTCAATGGATGTTAGACCTCTGCCTCTTTAGGGGCTTACCACAGTATCCCTGACAAATTTACTGCACATCTCTGCCTCATTCATTTCAAAGCACATATCTTGTCTGCCCTGGGCTTCTCTGCCCCTTCAACTGCATCTGGGAGAGTTTGGAGCAAGTCCACTGAAGTCACAGTGGAAGCACCTGGACTCTGGCTGGATGCTCTGTCCTGCCTCAGCCATACAAAGTATCAGGCTTGAGGATGGAGCGGAGGATTTTTACTGGCACAGAAAAATTCCTCCAGAGGCAGAGGATTGACAAAGCCAGGTCATTGCCATCTACTCTGATCCTCCCTCTTTTCAGAAGCACATTCAGGAGACTATGCCAGCAGAGGGTGGACGTGGAGCAAATCTGAGCAAAACCCTTCCAGACAGTCCATGTAGCCAGCACACTGGGATTTACCTAACCAACACAAGCTGGAGCAGCTCTTGGGATGCTCTGAACTATGCCTAGAGAGAACAGCCTTTTGTTGCACCAATGACCTTACAGGATCCAGCGCTTCTAACACACCTCAGTAGTTACTAAAGCTGATCCTCATGTTCATCCCGTGTGAATTCTGGAAGCCGAACCAAATTAAGCTCCAAGTACATTTTCAGTTTGTGTTGAGAGATTCACCAAGTCTGAGAGAGGAGAACTATTGCTTTCCTTCAGATAGTATGAACAACACCACAAAGAGATTACATCTGTTACAAGAGGAAAATACTGTCTTTATGCCTTTTGCAAAGCAGCCAACAGCTAGTGTACAGGAATTCTTTCAGAAAGTTTTTGCAAATCCCTGCACTGTTCCCGAGTCCTGGACCATGCATTTGAGTTGCAGATTTAACTCGGAAGAAACACGGAGGGATTTGTAAAGCCAAATAGCCAAATAACTGTTGGCTATATATCTGAGAAGTATCAAAGCCACAAGTCTTGCCAGCTAAGAATAACGTTACCTTACATTTAAAATACTTCCTTCTGGTGTTCTTCTCAGTTCATAGCATGTGTATCCGTGCTGCTCCTTGCCCTTTAGAGCAGACCAAAGCATTTGTAGGTGTGATACCCTGGTAAGTAGAGAGCTGCAGTTGCATGGAGATGGTCCGTTCTCCAGAGCAAGGGCTCACGTGTAACAGGGAGGCTGACAGAAATCCTATAGATGCATGGACTAACCAAAACTACAAGGGCTGCAAATGAAGATGTATGGCAGTAGCTGATCACTACAGCTTATTACCATGAGCTGAAGCACACAGCAAAGTTGGAAGGCTGTTTCTGAGAAATGCAAGTGTGCAGTCTCTTGATTACTTTCACTCAGCCACCCAGAAATTAAGTGCAATAAATGCATCATAGGGATACTCTCTGAAACTTGAAGATCTGACTCTGAAGTTTAAACCATGATCTTCCAGTCCATCTGAAGTGCCTATCACACCCTGTAGTTTCAGGAGTGTGCAGTAAATGGGAGTGGATGCCAGCACCTCATCTCACACCAGTTCCATGGACGAGATGATGACCTCCCACAATACCATATGGCTTCTACACACTCAAGCATGCAAACTCCTAATGAACACCCTGATTAAGGAATCTGAGGGAAGAAAAAGGAAATATCAATTATGGCTTATTATAATTTTCTTTTGCTGTCTCACTGTTCACATTAGGTACCTTCACAAGAACTAAGTCTATTTTTAGAACTCTAGAAGCTATACTTGACATCTCCAGACAATGAAAGTCTCTGCTTTTGTACAAAATTCTTGAAAGACAGTCCCTGTGGTAGCTTTCAAGGAATAGTTTGACATAGTGGCTAAATTTAAAAGATTACTGGTATAACTCAGGCATTCCAGTAAGTTTTTTTTAAAAAGTTGATAGAGCTGTTATAACAGCTAAACATACTTCCAAAGTGTCTTTGTGCTTCTTACCATTTCTCATTCATCTCTCTATGCAGTTAAGCAGCCCACCCTTTTCATATTCTCTCCGCCTAGAAAAAGTCATCCCCTGTCTCATCCTTTGTTTGTCACAAGGAAGTCAGAGTTCTTTGGACATCATCACGAGGTTAAGCAGCAGTGATGTCATCTAGAGAGTTGCAGGAGTCTGCAAGGGAAGTCAGGATGTGGGTAATAATATCATCTGCATTGGCACTTACCCATACATCATTTCCATAAACTTAGTGAAGACAGGGATTTAATGGACTTGATTTCTGAGTGAGCAGTTTCTATAGTGCCGCTATAAAAATTATTTATACAACCATATTATTTAGGAGCATTTGTATTCACGAGCCCGTCTGGTGCTAGCTAGATCCTGTCCAAAGAGGTGATGATCCCTTACCACAAGCACAAGCTCTCATTTTGAGGAGACAACAGGTATGGACACTTCTTTGTGCTCAAAAACTTAAGGCATCAACACTAGTCAGCGTGACACACAGTAGTTGCAATACTAAATACTAGTCGTGTGCTGTATCTCATCTCCACTAGTCACTGCTGCAAAAGAGAGGCTTTTAAGGAGATAAACTTTGAAAGAAGATCATGAATCTCCCTCTGATATTTATGGAGAACTCCTCCCAGGTATGAAAAGCAGCATGGGAATAAGTACAAGGGTGCCTGTGTAATAAAGAAAGAAATAAAAAATTCAACTGAGAAAGGAGTGAAGGCTCTTATCCCCAGGTGGTGAGAGGAGGGAAGAGTTCACTTCCCGATGTCACACTGGAGATGACTGGGGTGGGAATAGGCGGTGAAGGGTTTTGCAACTGAGGGCAAGGAGCCAATGGTTGATGAGATGGAGAAGTGGGAGCTGGTGCTGGGGCACAATGGGAGCATGCAGCTGCCAAAGTGGTGAGCTAGAAGTCATCTTTGCAGCAGCATTCTGCATGGTTATCAACAGGGCAAGACTGCATTTGTCAAGGCCAGAGGCAAGGTTGTTGCTGTAATCAAGACATAGTATGGCAGGACCCTGAATAAGAGTTTAACGTGGAAGATGGATAGGAAAGACTGTACTGTAGTGATAGGATAGTGATGTAGCATAGAAGCCATAAATGACCTGGCAGAGCCAGTGCCCCCTCAGCAAAGTCAATTAGCCTGTGATGAGCAGTACACTGCCAAAGCTAGGCTGCTGCTGCTAACCAGGCTGTCAGGTTTGTAACTGCTGCAGAAGCAGCTAAACAGATTTACAGCTCACTCAGAACTCTGCTCTGTGTAACTAAATGCATTGTAAACATATTTAGCCTAAGCATGATTTCCCAGATTAATCCACCTGACAGGCAGGAGGTACAGCAAATCCTGCTCGCTTTAAGTCCCCCCGTGCAGAATGTTTCCTGCAATTCTGGATTTCCTTCTTTGCTTGTGGTCCCACTTTCGACTCACGGTTTTCAGTGTCTGACACATACAGTCTCCTATTGCTCATGAACTGCCCTACAGCAACCCTTTCTCCTCCCCCAGTATCGCCTGTCTAAAACCAAGGGTCAGGTTCTACTTTGTCTTCTACCTCGCTGAGGAAGAGTGTTTTGTCATGATAAAAAATGTCTGGTCAGTGATGACAGGGCAATAAAACACGAGGGTTTTCGATATCTGCTTTCCCGAGCACGTATTCCCAGGCACACGCCCTGGAGTCATTTGGCAGTCCCAGGCTGTGCTGATACAGGATCCTTGCTTTCCACCATAGGCTCAAACCATTCAGTGCATTCATGATAAATGACTATGTGCATGAGAATGTTTGAGAGCTTTCCAGTGTTGCTGATTGGTAACACAGGGAATCTGGGGAGGAGGAAACATTGAATCCAAACTGCTTCTAAAAACGTTGAACAGAAACCTTGCAAATTCTTGCTGTGGTACTTAGCATCTGGCTACCACTGTTTCATCAATTCTTTTAGTGAATGGCTAGGCTACACTATTGTCTTAAATATTTTATATACTTGGGATGACATTTTCAGCAAGTTAATAGTGTAACTTCCAGATGTTAAGCCTTTGAAGCAAAAAATTAAAACAAGTGTAATGTGCTTGATTGCATAAAATAAGACCAATCTAAATGTCTTTATAAACTTGCTAGACGTTAACAGCCAATGAGTTTATGAGAGACTAGAGCTACATTTACTGTGCAGTATCTGTCCACAGAATGAGAGATTTAATGACCGAGAGAAAAGTAAAATTTAGTAGCTAGCTTGGAGCCTTTCTTCACCAGCTCAGAAGGTTTGTGTTTTAACAGCCAGGGCCCATGGAAAACGTTCTGGCTTGGCCTTTGCCAAGCCAGGAGTATCCATTGTATTCATTGACAGGGCTGTGGACCATCAAAATTACTGTCTGGTACCTGGGTGCTGGTCCTAAACCAGCCTAAACTCCTAAGCTGCAGAGCCTGAGGGTCAATAAAAGTGTTAACACTACATTGCTGGCATTAAACCATAAGTACACACCTTGGATACATTTCCCCCAGTGTTTATCCTACTTCTTTTATTTCTCCAAATTTCATCCATATGGATTTCAACCCCCAAAGCACTCACTCTCTTTACAAGTTGCACAGCAATTTCACCATCTAATGTAAGAAAGGAGTGAAAGATATTTCAGCTGCAGAAGGATTATGCATAGTGATTGACTATTGCAAGCATCAGAAAATTTTCTACCTGAAAACTATTTAGGGTTTTATCTCCATTGTATCTCACTCACATCAGAGCGAGCATGACTTCTCTAGAGCAATATGGGAGAGGGAACATACAAAGTGCTTTTTTCTTAAGCCTTGACAGAAATCCAGGCTGTATGTGACAAGACAGCAACTCATACCTAGCATCCTTAAAGAGTATAAGCAAATCTGTTTTCCTCACACACCCCCCAAAAAAAAAAACAAACCCCAAATGTGAGAGAGAGACCGCTGCTCCCTTCATTTTTCTGCAGAACCAGCACTTTTGGATGCTGGACAATTAGTGGTATGTTTATAAACGTCATTATAAAAAGTGTTGTTTTCAGCAGAAAAAATTCAAGGGTCTCACTCATCAATTTTAAATGAGAGTTTCAGGACTGCAAGGTCAAAGGTATGAGCTTATGCTGGTGCTGCTTTTCAGAATGCCAGGAGAGGGATTTTCACTGTAACTCCACTTTGCCCCAGGGAAAAGCCTGCTCCATTATCTTTTTTAATTAAAATGGACACCAAAAAGCAATGTTACACGAATCAAGAGAAGGGAGTTTACACTGTGGCTTGATTTGGAATAATTATAATTGTAGAGAGTATTTTTCCAAGTACACTCACTCTCTCCCCAATTAAACCTGTGGAAATGCCTCATTTTCTGGTTATTGCCAAAGTGAGTTTCAAACTCTGGTAGAAATGCTTGATTGTAATTTCATTAGAATTCCATTTCTCCAGGCTATACAGGTGCAGTGAAAGAAGAGGTAAAATTAATTAAAACTGTGGACATGTTTATACCCACTAGGTATCATAAAAGGTAGTGGCTGAGACATTTTTCAAGTAATTAAGCAGACATTTCTGCTTTTTCTGATGAGTTATTGCCTTTCCCTCTTTAATCTGTGTAAGATTTCATCACAGCTATTGTCAGGTGATGGGATTGCTCTTTACAATCAGCATCCCCCTTGCACCGCCGCGCACTAATCGAAATCACATCATCGCTGCAAAGAGGCAGTGACATGCAGTCGGCACGTTTCCAAAGTCAGGCATCATATGCCGAGGTCTGCCCATAATTTAGGCTAAAAAGGGAATAACACAATTTTCAGTTTAACCATATGTGGGTTAAGTAGCTGGAGTGTTTGTTCAAGGCGTGACACAGCTTCTGCACATGAAGCTCAGTTCTCATCAAGGGCATCATTTAATCAGATTCATATGGACTGGTGATGTTTACATTAGGGGATTTTCCATTCTTTTGCCAGGAGTTTGTCTTCTGGCCATGTCAAAATAATCACTAGTGTTGCTGAGGATGTGCAGATTGCCATGGTTGCATCCACAGGCAATACTGTGCCTAAAGCTGTAATTCAAGCATTTTTCTACTTTCAAGAACCAGATTTTGGCACGTTTTCCTTCTCTGCAGTGGATAAGAACACATCTCCTCACTTTCCTCTCTGGGCTTCCACTACCATAAACACAACCTCCATATTTCTGCTGAGTATCATCCAAACGCAGCCTTGTGGCTACAGGAGTAACAGCAGTCAACAGAATAGCATCCATGATGCTTTCTGGACCCAGTCCTGGCAGCACACATCTGTGGTACCAAGGACAGCTCACGAGGAGGCAGCGACGGGCCCTCTGTGCCCCTGGGACAAAGGCGTGATGCCACTGCCCCTCGCATAGGGTTCGTGGAAGACCCAAACTTTAACCTGTGCTCCCTACAGCTCTGCTGTTTTATTAATAACCACAGCTGATCTGCACCTCCATAGTATCACTGTCATGTCAGTGCTGTTTTCCAGCCCACAGCCACAAGAATGGGCTAGAGCCAGTCTTTCTCTTGCCTTTTCTGCGACTTGCTTCTGGTCCTGCAGCACAGATGTAGATGGATAATCAAGCTCACCATGCTTTCTTAGCCAGCAAGAACAATTAGCCATTTCCTGTTGCAGTGCCTATTTCAGTTGGTTTGTAATTTTACTATTGTTATTGACTAATTATTTCCCAGTGTGCAGTTTTTAATGCTGCAGTAAAAGGAGCCCATGTAAAACAGGTTGTTCTGTGTTTGCCGGAGTGGAAGATACTAACCATATTCAGCTACTAATGCTGGCAACAATGGGCATACTGGCAGCAAAACCAGCACAGAATGTTTATGTCAGAATTACAACATCCACTGTATTCCCATTTAGCACCTTCCCAGAGCACGTGTTTTGTGCTTTTGGTTTATTTTACTTAATGCTCCACTTCTAATAATTTATACCATTTTACTGAATTTTCCTTTATAGTATTGTAATATTCTCCTACTTCCAAAGTTAGCCCTACAAGGTCATCTCTGGTGCACGAGTAAGGCATTTGACTAATATGCACAAATAAAATACGATAGTCACATTAAAGCACACAGGACTGTGTTGAGAACAACAACTCAGTTCAAACATTAAAAAATAAAGCAAAAGAAAAAAAAATGGGTAAAACCTTGGAGATGAAAGATAAAGTCATCCACTTCCAGAACCAGATTCAGCTTTTGTCTACTTTGTACCTGCTGTTCTGGGGCTGAATTTGACCTTCTGAGTATTGAAAATGGTTTTTGAAACAAAGTTGTTACTACTTTTTTCTTCTTTTTTTTTTTTTTTCAAGTTTTAAATAGCTGTTTATACTCTCTCAGTACTAAATTGCCTCCTGCAGCAACAAACATAAATCCAGGATCTGCCTTGACCTAAATGGCATTGCAAAAGAGACGCCAAATATGAAGTAGGAAGTGAGCACCTAGGGTTTCAGTTAAGCATCATGAAGTAAGTTCCATCAGTAATACATTTTAAATATATTACTTATGTTTCACCGACCTGCCTCATTATATATAAGAGCAAATGGAGCACGTTAGTTACTGCTTTTGTGCAAGTCACACTACGCTGTTGTATTCCTCCCTAAACAATACCAAGTTCTTTTTTTTTCCTCCTGTAGAAGTCAGCCCCAACATATAACCACTTCATCACCTGATTTTGAGGCTTTTCTATTTCTGCTGTCCTCTAGTAGATGAAGTAAGCAAAAGTATATTTTAAGAGGTACATCAGTGATTTATAGAATGGCATTTCAAGATTTCCAGTGTTTGTCCTACACTTTTTGCATCTTAACACTGTAACTTTTTCTTTCTGCCATGGAAAGTTCCTGCTCTGTATATGTTGCACTGTCTCTGTGGTTCTTTATTATAAAGCTTGAAAGGGCTTTGGCTTAACACAGAAAATGAGTAGCATACTAGGCACCAAACTCCTCAAAGATTAAGCAAAGATACTTAGAAATTAGTTTTAAATATAATACAGTATGAAAAGTCCCAAATTTATCTGGGAATAAGCTGTTCTGAGAAAGTTTTAGCACTTGTTATTTTACATCACATACTAGCGAAGACGTGTGATTTGCCATTGTGGAAAACAACTGGTATGGCAGCCAGGTGCTTTTAAAACATCTGATGTCAAGTGCAAAACTATTACTGTTCCTTTACAGATTAGGGTAACTTTGGACTAACACAGTTCTTTATTACTTGAACTTGAAAATAAGCATCTCATTAACAAATTACTAAAACACATATCATTAGAAGTCATGTGTCTTCCACAGTGCATATCAAGTTTTAGATTAGAAAAGGAGATATTCCAACTGTGAGTACTTTGGCACTTTGGGCACGCTGCAGCTGCCCCACACACCAGGCTTGCTCACTCACTTGGTGCCTCATGACACACTAGAGCCTTCCTTCGTGAGGAAGAGGACACAGCACACAACCTTGCCAGCCTTCAAGAGCTTGAGAGCCAACATTACCACATAACCAAATCAAAACACTTCTACTGAGAACATCCAGAGTGGACCTGTAGCATTAGGGCCAGTAACAGGACAACATCAAATAAGCAATTTCTCTCCTCCTAGCTTGTTCCTCCTGTCTCACAAAGACCCCCTTAATCAGCACACTTCCAGCAGAAACATACACCAACACACAGAGCAGAGACCAGGATACAACAATTTCCACAGGGAACCACAAGGTTAGAAATAAACATACTGACTACCCATAAAATGCCATCCATAAACTAATAGCTAACAAATTCTAGGACAGCAAAGAAAACTACCCAAGTCCTAATCAAAGCATTTGAAACTTACCTTGCTCAGAAGCAACCAGAAGCCATCACAGCCTTCTAACCCCACAGCAACACCCCCAAAATAGCCTTCACATGCTCATTTAAGCTCTTAGCTAGCAACCACCCTCACTGACCTCAATTGGTAAATTTGTGAAGAGTCTCAAACAGAAGAATCATCCCCCACCTAATTATCACCTCGTTCCTGAAAGCTGGATGTAAAGTGAGGGGAAGCTTACACCATGGCTCTCAAGTGAAGAGAATCTAAAAAAACTAAGTTAAAAAAAGAGAAATGCATATCATGGTAGTCACAATTCAGTTTTTCAGAAATGAGCATTCCATCAGTATTGCATTTTGATGAAAAATATATTTGTGCACTGCATTCTTAGACATGCTTTTAGAAGTAATCCTCTAGTGTCGAGATTATAAAGGATTTAAAGAATACCTCTTTTTAGAAGGAAGGTAGTCCCTTAAAACACACTTTTAAGAGAACTAGAATCAGAATGCTAGCACCTGAGAAAGATGTAGGTGGATAAAACTTCAAGAAATAAATCAAGCAGAGCAAATCCGCTGTCGTTCTTGGATATCTGGAGTGGGATTTTTGATGCTTTCTCAGTAAGAGGATACTTCAGTTTATTAAAAAATACAGATTTTATATGGTAAGAATACAAACCCATAAATAAATGGGTATCATGGAATAACACACTGAAACTTAACATTCACACAAGCTAAATGACGTTATCTGTACCTGTCCTCAGCCCACTCTTTCCCTAGCCCACATACACGTGTTTTTCTAGGTATGGGATCACTGAATTTTCATGTAGCATGTAGGCAGCTATAGATGTAATTACTAGTGTGGCAGAAACAAGTTAGTTCTGGTTAACTAAGCTTTTCCACTTCAATTCACTAACTGTGAATAAAAGAAAATAGAAAATAATTGCAACCTGTCCATGGCTAAATCTGAGGAAGCTGCACAGTGCCAGCAGGGCCTGGAGAATAAGCAGTAGTCTGCATTCCTGTAGATGTCCTATCTTCTCTTGGGACCCAGTCCTCTCTCGTTGCTGATACAGGCAGATAGACCCCATCCAGCAATGGAAGGGAAAGCTAGACAAACATTTCAATAAAGTGAAATTTGATCTGGTGAATCATCTGGAAGAGAGATGATAATCTTAGAATATTTGTTGCTATTCACCTTTATATTGGCCACCATCTCTGGAGGTTTCCTAGTTTTCCCACTACCTGATGTTTCAGATGGCTTTCAGACCTCATTTTCACCACATGGTTCAAGATAGCACATCCTTGGCCACTGTCTCCTCCTGTCCATCCTCACTGTGTTTAGTGCCCCTGTCCCCTCAGAGTAGGCCATGAGAGAGCATTCCGCCACCTCTTCAGCCTGAGGTCTCCTGGTTTAGTTTAAAACCCAGCTGCTGGGGACTTAGCTAAGCTGATGAATTATTCACTGAAGCACAGCCAGTCTACTCTGCCAACTCTGCTGTGGGTCACTGACCTCCGGGGAGGGGCAGTGCCTTACATCCCTCCAGTCCAGGGGCACTGGGGAGTAGATGTCAAAGCCCTTCATGAGCTGAAAGTGTCATCGTGTCTGGCTCCAGCAGCATTTCATGTCTGTTGGTTTTGGATGGGTGCATTTATCTAAACAAAGCTCCTTCCATCAGTTCTTTGTTCTCTTGTTTTGGCATTTACACAAAGAGGGATGAGGTTCCTTCAGCATCGGTTCTCCTCTGTAACCAGTACTAGTTACGAGCAGACTATCCATGCAGTAGGACACTTGCACTTTCTCACATCAGATTTCTGCCTCACTCATTGCTTTACCTCAGCCAGATGGCCCTTTCAGGGATGCCCACGTGGCGCTGTGATAGCTTTTTTTGTTTCCTTTTCCCAGGTCCTTCAGCAGTTGCATTGATTTAAATCCACACGCAGCCTTAAACTGCCGCAAGCCGTAGCCGTGCCTGTCCCACCCGCAGTGCGATATAGTGTCTCACTAGCTACAGAAACAACTCACCGTCCTTCTTCTGGACATCTTGCTAACCACTGTCAAAAGTGTTTTGTGGCATGCTCTCCTGCCAAGTCTCTTTCACATTCAGGCAATGACTTACACTGTTTACTCTTCCAGAGGACCAAAGGCTGTCGAGGAGCCCTGGTTTTCTGCACCGCTGTCGCTTCCTGAGGGACCTTGGCACGTCCCTTTTGTGCACTTGCAACTTAGTCGTTTCCCTGCACGGCTGGTATCAGCAGTGAGGCTGTGCATGGTGGTGTACCACAGCACCATCCACCACCGGCTGTGCTGGGCGGGGGAGTGCTGGTATGCACCGAATCTGTGGGAGACCTTCAGAGGGACTTGACCTGGGCCAGGAGCCTCAGGGCTTGGCTATCTTCCAGTCATACACCTAGCGCTGTAGCCAGATAGTACTGCCCTTTAGGTAGCGTACAAAGTTGCATTTTTAAGGAATACAGTAACAAGCCTTTATACTTTAAAACAAAATTATCAGGTTTCATCTGAACCTGGCTGGTCTTGTCCTTTTTTTCCACCTAGGATGTTTTTTGTAGAGGCAGTAGCAGATTGTGCTCCCAGGGAAGCCAAGACTCATTCCCTTGGGGAGGCTGAGCTGTGATTGTATGTGACCTCATGTGCTGACCTCACTGGGCTGTTACATACTTGAAATGAGCCACACAAGGAAATGTTTCCTTGCTCATTTTCACTACATTTACCTACAGGATTTTGCAGTAAAAGGAGGTACAGTGTAACTGATGCAGCTGTTTAGGTTTGCATTCTTGGATATTTCGGAAATTACTCTTTAGTCTGGTAGCTTCAGATGAAGTTCATTAGTTAACAGGCTAGAAACTGACCTAAGGCGGTTGTATATTCAATTTTATTAAATCCATCAGTATTTGGGAAACTGAGGATTACTGTGATTGGCAGATCAAAAATACAATGATCTTTTGTGTCTAGCGCATGTTATGCTGGAGAATATCTAAATCAATAATAATGCTATCAGAGCTGGAAATCAAATGCAAAATAATTCCCTGGGCTTCCTGTGTATAATGACATTTGCTCTTTTGATGAATTGCTAATGTATTTTTGGACAGAAGAGCTGGCAGCCCAGCCAGATCCACTTATATAAATGGCAGAGCGCAGAGAGCGGGTTTGTATTTACCACTATTTACTGTTAACAAACCGTGCGCCTTTCAACACGTTCTCACTCTGCTATGAATTATTTCAATTCTGAAAAAGCAACATCTAAATAAGCTATAAGACTAGTCTTTTAAGAAATTACTGTTTTCTTCAAGGAAATCTTAGCTGGCTTTTTTTGTTTTGAAGTGACAGTACTAAATTGAAACATAATTATCTTTTTGAAAAGGAAGAAATGGTGTCAGCTATGGTGCCTGCCTAATCCTCCCAACAATTTCCATTATTCTAACCATAAAGCCTTTTTTCTCCACGTTCATGTCTCTCGCGTTCAGTTCCGTCACCGTGCAAGAGAAGTAGCCTGACGGGCAGGTAGACCTGCACCAGCAGCAGTGAAATAAGCTGTATGAAAGTACTGTCCTACGCATGCATGACAAAGAGGGGAGAAAACAGAGAAAAAAAAACCTCTAATCTTTCCATTTTATGTAGGTGGTAACTTCAGGAGGGGGTTACCGTGAGCAGTGATTGGATAAAACTCACTCAAATAGCCAAGCACAGATAAATCTGAGAGATGTTTTACTTATTTAATAACGTCATCATAAGGACCAAAAGAAAAACCCAACACTGATTTGAGTTTTATTACTGTGAATTATAAATTTTGTCTGCATTTTAAAAGAATACTATTTTTGAGGGATTTTTTAAAGCACACTGCTGTGCTATGATTTCTTTTCATAGAGGATTCATAAAGATTTTAAAAGCACGAAGTATTTCTGATTCCCAAAGGACTCTGGCTTTGCTGGAAGATAACAGCTATAAGACTGTACAGAAAACTTTTTATTAGTGTGGGCTCAAGTAATTTTTTGCAGATGCATCGTTTTATCTTGAGATTGGAAAAGAATATTAAAAAAAAAAAAAAAAGACCAACCCAGCAGAAACCTCACCAGGTAGAATATAATCCTTACAGAGAGATGTTAGCTATTCACAAGACAGTAGATTCAGGCAATGCCTTACCTTTCGTTAGTTAGCTAAGATTTCCTGAAACTTCTGATTTCAGTCTCACAACTGAACTTCAACATTATTGGGTGTCTGGAAGTTTGTTTTTGTTCCAGCTCCTGCTAGATTGCAAGCTGTTTTCAGCAAACACACACAGTATTTCCCCACCTCCCCATTACAAGTGCCTCTGGTGGGTTTCACATGGTCGCTTTATGGGTCTGTCTCTGCAGTGCTGAAGGGATCTGTGCAGCTTCTGACTTAATAACGCTTTACTCTCAGCTGAGACTTGCCAGCAGAAAACTAGATATTGTGTATAACCACAATTATTGGCTGTGTGGAAATTGCATCAAATTGAGAATAAGAGTGACCTGCCTACACTGACATGAGAGGCCAGGTTCCTGTGGGACTGGGGATCCCTTTTCCTGTACAGCGGAACATGGAGGAGTAGGATACTCTCCACTGCATTCATCTGTAGGGTAAGAGGACAAGTCACACCAGGGGTAGGACAGAGGGCCTTAGCCCAATACTTTAGATACATGATGCACCTCTCTTACTCAGACTTCTTTCTTGCATAGTCTCAGCACCAAAAGGGTGACAGGAAAAGCCCCTTTGTGTCCCAAGGATAACAGATGTCACACCTGGTGGTGACATTGCAGCTGCTTTGCTGGGTGAAGATGGGTTCTGAGGGTAGTGTTGGGGTATGGCTAGCAGTACAAGGCCATGATGCTGCAGAGTATCTCTGGCCTGAAGCAAAGTTCTGAGTGAGCGGAACAGTATGTATGTTATCAGGTCCATGTGACCTTGTGGCTGAACACTAGATGAAAACAGGAGGCTGAACATCTGTGCCTGAACCCTCAGATAGGTTGTAACCAAGCCATAACAGAAGATACTAACCTACGTAATGCCTAACCAATCACTACTTGCAAAAACAAGATGTTATCCAATCATGTACTGACACTCAAATTGCTGTAATGTAACTAAAAAGTATAAAATCATATGCAGTTCCTGCAAGTAGTTGAGACGATGAAAGGTAGCTCACTACCTTCTGTCTCCCAGCTTCTTCTTTTCTGACATGGTAGCTTGTCCTGAGCTTTGGTCACTCAGGAGGCAAAGGCAGAGCAATGGTTTTGGAGGTGATATTCTGCTGAGAAGTGTTTTCTGCATCCCTGTTGTTGAATATTCTACCACTCAAATAATGCCTTTTACTATTTTTCAAATAAAGTTGTTTAATTTTGACACTTCTGTTCTTCACGTCCATCAGTCTCTACCATGGCCAGCTCATGGAATGCACTGGCAGTGCCCCAGCAAACCCACCGTGCCAGCAGCTGGTTTATCTTCCATTCACTGTTTTTCCACACAGGAGCTGCTGGGGTGCATGGAAGTTAGGTGACAACTCCGTTTGTTTCCCTGCTTCATCCATTGCTCCAGCAGCCCACACAGCGTTAGGCTCTTCGCGTACATAAATTGCCACGCTCAAAATGCCCAAAGCTGTGTGTCCCCTCTGAAGAGTGCAGCACACACTACTGCCACTTTCCTACCCCAGAATGAGAGCAAATTTATTCCCTAATGCAGCAAGTGCAGATTTTACCAGGGTGATGGATTATGCAAGAGAATTTTTCACTGACAAATTCTGTTCCTCCACTGATTCATTGTTTCAAAGAACCCATTATCTCTCCCATTTTCTATACCATTCCCCAAAAGGTCATATAATTGTTTCTGGAACTTTTTTAGAAAAAAAAAAGTGGGGTTGGTTTTATTTTTTTTGAGCTGAAAAAAAGACTCTTGTCACAGCTGTTGGTGCGAAGGTTAAGAGTGTACCAGCAGCTCTGATGATTAGTGCAGGCTGCCACTGTGTGCTTGTCTGTGGAGAGCCTCTACGCTGTCCTGCACGTTTCTCCATCCTGTTATCAATCAAAGGGCAGAATACAGGAAAACTATCCGTGAGGAAAGCAGCTGGGTGTCAGAGCAGTTTTGCTGATAAGATTGAGTCTGGTTCACTGCTGGTGCTGATAGAGCTTCAAGGTGGCTAGTAAATAATAGATATATTTGTACTGACTGTGTTAGCTGTTGTTACACATAAGGTATGCAATCTTGCTTGCTTTTGGCTTTTTGTAGCAAAGTGTTTATCAAAACCAACTTCCTTAATAGAAAAGCTTTGCTGCTCTCCATTCCGGGTGCCTAAACGTTATGTGAGCTGCTCGTGCAAGTGTGTATCACAGACCTATTGACAATCAGATTAGATTGTCAATAGGTCTGTGATACACACTTGCACTCACGTGTTCAGAGCATTAAGCCCCCTTAGATATAACTTTACATCTGAACAGAAGTTCTTAGTAAGAAAGGGGGATGGAGAGTGGCCCTGCTCGCTGCCTCACACGCCTGTGCTGGGACTGGGGAGAAATGGGGTCCTCCTGCCCTGCCAGCAGAGCAGGAGCTTATGACTGCGTGAGCACAGCTCCCCAGACTGCACGGAATCCACGGGTGACTGTACCACAAGACTTTTAACCTATTTCTGAGCAGTCACTTCAGCCACACAGGCAACATTTCTTTCTCAAGGCATCTGACATGGGTGCCTTCACTGAACGTCTCTTCCCTGACCGTCAGTGTCATCTTCCATGGCAGGTTCTGTGTGAGATTTAAACATGAAACCAAACCCTGGTGTAAAGCGGGCGCTCTCCTGAGAGGGAGATGAAGAAGCTGCCAACTGTTCAGTGCCAACTGCTGTGGGCATCAAGCAGCTCACTGCATCTTCCCCAGAAATGCAGGCATGCACTTAAAATACCCAACCATTCTCACTGGAGACTCTATCAGTCATACATTAGATATTCATCTTTCATTCCTGCCTATTACTAATTGATAGCTGAGGTCTTTAGCATGCATCATATCTCATTGCACATCATAGCTGTAACTAAGTTGAGAATACAAAGATTCCTTAGAGCTAAAGATTTGAATAAAGAGACTTTATGGATCTTAGTTCTACACGACGCTGCTTTTTGTACAGTAATTACTATTCTCCAGCTGTTCGGGTCCATGCTCTGCTCTGATTTGCACAAGTTCAATCCAGACTATCAGTGGTTTAGCAGCATTAGTACAGGTTTGCTCTCCTTTTCTCTAACATTAGTGTTTTTCAGAAACTGCTAATGGTCCAAGTGACCCAGTCCCACCATGGCAAGGGTTATCGAAGCATTTAGACAAAAGTGGAGCTTCAGGAAGGGCAGAGAAATGGGAGAGCAGGGCATGAGTCAGGGTAAGCTTTGCACTCTCCCTCCTTCCTTCTCCACTTTGCACTGAGCCTGGGATTGGTACTGCAGCTATCCCTTGATGTCAACTCTAGGGAAAGCAAGCCGTTCTGCTGAGGGGAAGACTACTGGTTAGTGGGGTTTCTCACTAATTTCCCTTCATTAATAAACCCATTTCTTATTGAGAAAGTTGCAGAAAGATAGACTATTTGAATATTTCATGCAGGTAAGTTGAGCTGCAGAGCAGACTGCATGCCCAAAGGAAGCTTGAAAGCTTTCTTGTAGTTTTATTGTCTCCTTTTTTACCTTTCTTTCTAGAAACCCTGCAGAAAATTAACTTGAAATGTTGGTCCATCTGAACTTTTAAGTTGACATCTGCATGAACTTGTTACCTGAAGTTTTGGGTCAGCTGCTAAATATACTCGAACATTTTTAATCTTTTTATTTTTCTAGCCTTTTTGCTCATGCCAGATTTCAGCAGTTTTGCAATAGGATATGGAGGGAGTGGGAAACCCATCTTTTTTTTTTTCCTGTTATCAATCAAAGGAAAGCACTGGAGGAAAGGAAATTAGAAAAAAAAAAAAAAAAAAAAAAGAGAAAGTAACTTGAGCCAAAGTGCAAGCACTATTATTTTTAATTCAGGCAGCTGCTTCTTATGGTTCACCTAAGGTAGTTTTCTGTTCCTCTGCAGGACTCAAATTCATTCTCCTCAAGACTTCTGTATTGATCCTCTTTCTTTTCAGAGTTCCTGACCTTCCTCCTTTCCTGTCCCAGCCCAGCTGGTATGCTTTCATACAGCTTGGCTAGCTTCTCAGAGCTTGCATTTTACATTTCAGCAGGGACACCCTTAACATACTTCATCTACTCATTTATATTACAGCAACTGAACTGGTCAGAGATAGTCTGTAGATCTGTTTGGGGCTTGGGGGCTTTTTTTAAATAGAATATGCTTTCTATTGAAATAAAAATATTGAAATAAAGTGTCAAGCTCATTTTGCCACAACTACAAAAATGTCACAAATGAGAGTCACGGTCTATCTAGTGCTGCTATTCCTCACTTTTGTGTATTCCTCTTTTTTATCTCCAACACCACCCCCCCCAAAGGTTATGGTGATTTACATCAACATTTTTTACAACATATATGCTAGATACAGAAATTGGAAGAAGTAAACTTTTTCTTTAAAGTAAAAATTAATTTTTTTTTAGTTTGATGTCCAGACTTTAAAATCACAAACTCCTTCATGAGCTACAATCTATGGCCTCTTCAAAGCACGATTGGGAACTGCCTGACCCCCCACTTTTACAGTATGTTCCCATTCACTCTCTACAAGGGATGCTTCTGCACATCCTGTGCCTTGCTGTCCCCGTCACCATCTGAGAGCCCATCTGCTGCCTCTGAGCTCGGAGGAGAAGATCCCAGAGGCTGTCTGAGGACAGTGTGGCTGGGGCTCCCTGGGGCAGCAGGACCTGGATGTGAGCTGTGCCCTCAGGAGTCAGAAGGAGCTCTTGCTGGCACTAAGAGATAAGAACTGACACAAAGAGACCCAAAGGACATGGCCAGGCATTGTGAGGAGGACAGAAGGAAGGAGGAGGCTTGCTTTCTGGGCATTACATTGTGTGGAATGGAGAACAAAACAAACACAAAAAAAGTATTTGTGAGTTGCCAGTTCCTTCTTTGGCAAATGGAAATGGCAACAGGTGCTCTTTCAATGGCCAAGAAATTAGTAAAATAATTTCTTCGACACTATATGGAGAAGAAAAACATGGATATTTTTTAAGGCATGGTAGAGGAAGTGAAAACAAGAGCTGTCTATTAAGACACTGTAGAGCAGAGCAGAAAAATAATTATTGAAGTGGAAAAAGCCTTCAATAAAATGTGTGTATGCTTATTAGTCATCCTAGAATGTTTCCTGAACCACCATTAGCACTTTGCTCTTCCTGTATTCTACTCCTCCCTCTAGCCCTATTCTTCCTATCATTTTCCCCTTCTTTTTCCATTGCTACTCATCCTCCTTCTTTGCGAGTAAGCAAGGTTATTACTAACAGTCAGTATTCTTGACCTGTAACTGCTCAACAGTTACCTGTCAGACTTCTCCATCCTTTGGCCAGACCTAGCGTTTCACATCCCTAGTGTAACATACATAATGAATAGTTAAATTGAAGTGATGGCTTCAATGACTCACAAGAAAATTTCAGTGTCATTTGAGAAAAGTGTCACAATGAGCATTTCTTGACAGTTCCTAGGGAGTATCTGCCCAATCTCAACCAGTTTGAGCTACCACCAGGGGAAGACAAGGAATTCTTTTTTTTTTTTTTTTTCTCTTTCCCCTCCATCATTTTGAAGTGACAGCTAACTTAAGTAAACAAACAGTATGAAGTAAATCCCATCCTTAAATTTATCTGCTACTTAAAGTCAGAGTTCCCTATATTTGTCCAAGGAAGAGTTAGTTTTCAGCCACATTTCTTTAGGTATTTCTTACATTAATTTTAGTAGTTAGGATTTCTAAAAAAGAGTGGCTGTGTAAAAGAAAAGATTGTTAGAAGTGTTGCTGGAAGATAGGCATGTTATATTTATCCTTAGGGAAAACACTTTGGCTCCTATCTAAAAACACCTCTGCAGTGCTGCCACATAAATGTTACTGTGCACAGCTGCCTCCAGCCTGCCTGCTGGGGAGCAAAGCCTTCCTGCCCACTTTATTGCCCAACGTTAAGGTGAAGTGAAGGAGACTTTTGAAATACACTCACCTGGTAAGTTTTTAAGTGTTAGGCACTAATTCAGAGAAGTAAAAGTATCGGCTCAAAAAAACTTCACTGTTCATCTTCAGCTGGACTGACTGATACTGGCTGAGGATCAGCCTGTGGTTTTCAAAATGACATGTCCTCTTTATTAATAAAGCAGAGCTAAGTTTACACAACCTAAACTGAACCTGTGCCCAAACACATCTCTTTCTCCACCACTTAACGTTCACAGACCGCAGTCGCTTTGTGGTTAGAAGACTGTGTTTGCTGGGTGGTTTATGTTAGGTTTGGTGGCCTGAGTTTCTTTGGGTGTTTTTTTGGGTTTTTTTAGTTTCTGAGCATATATATCCTTGCTGTTCTGCTTGGACATTAATGTATTTTGCTTTAGTCTGAACACCTAGGAACAACCATCCTGTTCTGCAAAAAACATCTCACCTTTTCCTCTTGAAATTAGTATTCTTCAGACCATACTAAGATGTTTGTATTGCATACAACATCCTAACTGTGACAGCCAAAAAAATGAATACAGTAGGCACACCATTTGAAGCTGATTATATTAATTGTTATTCAGGTCATAGCTTAGATTAATTATTGTGTTTGTGTAGGAAGTTCGTTAAGAGGTTTGCTGATTGCTGTTTGGAAGATTGATTACTTGTTACATTTACCTTGCGGTTTCTGTGGGGAAAACATCTTTTAGGCTTCAACATTTGCAAACATACTGAGGCCAGGCAGGGCCACTGAGAAGTGAGGATACCTACACCTGCCACGCTGAGAAGCCACGACATAAGCCTGCATCAACAGCAAGCCAGAAAACGGAAGATGCGTAAAACAGACACTTATTCTGAAGTGCTTGAGTCTAGAGACTGTGATGTAGCCGTAGGCACTGAGGTACCTCTTGTAATTACAGCAAGGAAAATAAATTAAAAGGCATACAGAAAAATGCCAGTTGGCTGATTTGTGTAGGTGAGGAAAGTGATTTACAAGAGCCCACCTGAATTCTTGCTGCATTCTTCACGCAATTTGCGAAAATCCAAGTTTCCATGCCTTGAATCTCATCATTCGACAACAGAGTGACTCAGGCTTTGCAGACAAACATAATGAATTATTTGATGCTTCTCCTTAGAAATTGGATGGTTTGAAGTAGAAATAGGAACATGAGGCTTCCTGTTGAAAAAAAAGCACAATGTTCCTGTTAGTATGTGGAGGTTTTTACAGGGTTTTTTGGGGGCATATTACCTTTAAAGGAATTCAAGAATAAATTGAAATACAAGTCAGATTAGGGGATGTCCTTGGATCAGGTGAAGGATAAAAAGGCAATTGTAAACTGTTCGATTTCTTCTTTCTCCAGTAGCACTCTTGAAACATGTTAATTAACAAGATGGACTCTCAGTCTGCATTTCCTGACCTGTTCTTCATCTTTATCATCCAAACAACAAACACATGATCGTAAAGAGCTATTTGCAACACCCAAAGTATGAGGTACTGAAAAGATTAAACACCAAAAAATTAAAACAAATCATAGCAATCTTAGTTGCCCTAAATGTTTTAAAGATTGCTTGGCAACTTTGCAACAGATATGAGGTTTGTCTTTGTTCATTTTTTTATAATTCACTTTTTTTCTTTACTTCTATTGGGGGGTTAATAAATCAGGACAAAAAATGAAATCCTTGTTTTAAAATTCAAACTAATTGCTAAAACCTGATAAATGGTCCTCCCAAGCATTCAAGTTGGTAGCATTGCCAACAGGACCTTTGTTTCTTACCAGTTTTCTTACAGTAGCAGCTCCAGTCAGAAAGGCTTTGGAGATATGAATATATGAGAACCCTCTTGATTATAGCAGTTAGGCTGAGATAAACTGTCAAGTAGAGGATACTAGATGTGATGATGGATATGACACAGTAGCTCCAAACAGATAGTTAACATAAATTAGTTTTGACATACCACTAAATCTTTACATCCAGCAAACAAAATTCTGTGCAGTGATCTCTGTCTCAATGCAGCGATTAGTGTGTGCCCACACACTGGTCCATCTATTCAGTAAATTGATATTAAAACGTGAAATCTACCCTTTATTTGAAAAAAAAAATATTTTAGTGGCATCAGGTAGTCTTACTTGTCAAACTCATTAGGAAACCTACCTGCTAAAGTTGCCTAATGCTGGAGAAATACAGTGTCAGTGAACCAGACAATACATTCAGTTTTTAGTGCTTTTGAGGTATCTTATACTTACCCTTCTCCATATTCTCACGTATTTAATTTTTTTAATGGAATATTAAGTAAAATTTTTAACATTGTAATTCATAACAATAAATTATGATCAAGATCCATGGAGAGCCTGCTTTTGGTTCACAAACACATACTCTTTTGAAAAGCATCTTCAGACTTTGGGGGAAAAGAGAAGAGCAAAAAAAGAGGACCTGTAAAGTTGCACTTCTGGGTGTTTTGCATGAGAAGTTTTTGTCCTGGTCTCTACTTGTTTTTTCATTTATCATAACATCCACTAAGATGGAGGAATGAGAGGAAATTAGGCAGTAGGGAAAATGACTTAATGGTAATTCACTTTTTCATAATCTAGTATTTTTCCAACCCATTTTCTTTACTCATCATCTTAAGACAGTGACCTTTCATTTTCTTAGGCTTTTCTTCTTGTGTACAAAATTCCTCATTGCAGATAGGCTCATACTGGACACTCAGGTCTTTGCCTCATACACAGCAAAATGAAGGTGTGATTTCATGTGCATAAATGTAGTTATGCTATTTGGATTGTGTTAGCACATAATTTTTTTTAAAAAAAAAAAGGTAGGAATGAGGAGCCCGGAGCTGTGGGAACTCCAGGTAATGTTTGATTACCCTGCACTTTCAGCACTAAAGTTACAGACACAAGACAGGGGCTCACTGGCATAGATGGGCATTTTTCTCAATTTCCCCATGTGAGCACATCCACTGTGCTGGGACCAAGAATGGGTGAAATGCTGTGTGTTTTGTTGCTGATTATGTTTGCCCTTATGTGAGCATTAGCTCCTGGAATAAAGAAATTGGGACTGTGACTAAATTAGCAACTCTGGATATGATTGGTCAGGAGCAGAGTTACAAGGAGGTTTGTACTTTCTGGTGGAATACCATGCTCCAGGAAAAGGAAAGAAATCATAATTTCTTTCCAAATACCTGAGGAAACCAGTAACAGGGCTGAAAGGGAGAAGAGGGGGAAATGTACTTTTTTAGCCAGAACCTTGCCTGGAAAGATGCTTGTCCCACTGAATGAGTAAGTAAGCCTTTGGGTGGTTCACTCATCATGCAGGGTAAGCAAGACCTCCTGCACAGTCATGGCAAATAACTAGGACTGCATTAGCAGTGTATCTTCTGCACCACCAGTTTCCAAGAGGAACCAGCAGAACTCCCGTATCATCACGCCATTTAGGAAAGAAAGACCTGACTGTGGCTTCCTGACTTTTATATTCAGAGAAGTGGACTGAAATAACTGAGGAGGAGAACAGTAACAAAGAGAAACTGTCTTTTTTAAACTTCAATTGTTTTACGCCTTTTTTTTTTCTTTTTCTGATAACCTCAGTTCTTCACACTCCTCCTGTTCTGTTTCATACCATTATCACCTCTCTCTTTCAGTTTTTTCTGGTGTTGCCTACATTTATCACCACCTTGTTTCAAAATTTAGTTGTACTCTTCCCTCTCCCCAAGTGTCTTGCTTATCAGACTCACTTTCTGACCAAGGACACACCCCAAGGCCTACCTGGAGGAAAGCAGGAGTAGGGACTGCTGTGCCTCTGATCTGGATTCCTGTAAGCAGGCACTCCTGTGACACCCCGGTCACTGATACCATTTATACAGCATCACATGTGGTTCACACAATCAGCTCTCAAATCTGGTTGGAGTGACTTCAGGGAGGCTACTCCGAAGAGCAAATGCTCTCAGCTGTGAGCATAGAATTCTCATTTTATTCTCTGTCCAGAAGGTTGGCAACAGCATGCCTCAGCAAATGCTTCCTGTGAACAGTGTTACCAGAGTGCTGCTCTTCTGTCCCTGAAACTTTCCACTTCCGAAGCAGTTGACCGTTCTGTGGCAATCTGACAAGTAAAAAACCCAGTAACTCTACCAGCTTCAGCTGTGGTTGGCCAGGGAACCAAAATATAGCATAGTTAACACATATTTGAGTGTCAAAATCTTCAGCTTCTGAAGTCCTAATGCATTTTTGCGAGGAAAATTTATTTTAATTAAAGACACTGCAGGAAACGTTAATATATGTTTGGGGGCTTAATTTCCTGATTTTTTTTTTGGTCTACTGCAGCTTTAACAAAGCCTCAAGAAGTTATTCCCACTTCATCCTGACTTACACATATTTCTCATAACATCTCACAGAGGGAGAGAATATAACCAATACACTCCAGATTTAACTAGATTTTCACAGCACAGAAGAGTGAATGTATATTTTTCTAGATATTTCATTCAGCCACTGTTGATCCCATCCAGGAGGCTAAAGATGATCTTCCTTCAAGCTCTGGAGTAGTTTAGAGATGTAGCACAGAACACACTTTTTTTTATGCAACAACTTCTGCATTACGTCATGTAAGAGTAGAAAAAAAACATGAGATTCCTCTAATATTGAAAAAGCAGCAGTCCTAAAAGAAGGAATTTGTGTTGTTCTTCCAAGTACATGGTTTGTCTTGATCAGTGCAAATATTAAGTAATCCTTCCCAGCCATTCCTACTCATCTGCCCTCCTAAAGATTCAAAACCCCAGATAAATCCTTCACGTTCCATTCTCATCATTGACTTATATTGCAGTTGCCCTATAAAGAAGTATTTTAAAAATACAAAGCATGAAACCAGTAAGGAGACTGCAGACTGGGGTGCTGCTTTTATGGATGAATGGTATCTTTCCTTACAGGATCACTCTTACATTCAATTATTCTTATTGGCATTTCACCAGTTCAGAAAAGTTTGGCTTCCAGAGCCCAGTGTACACGTGCATAGTTACTGTCTGTTCTGCTAACACCATGCAGGCAGTGTGCTGCAGCCTGCTCTCAGGGCAGCAGTTTGATTTGCAGAATATTCTGCCTATTTGTAATTTAATTAAACTCACTCAGTGAATTATTTTAAATGTCATATTTGTAATTTGTGAGGTTTTTTAAAATTCAGATGTAATAAGGAATAATTAATTTGCATGAAGTGAAGTCCAGTAATAAATAATTCCAAACAATAAAAACAGAGAGAAGTCCTCATCCAAGATAATTGGAGGGGTACATCGTTTACTGCAATAATTTAATTCTTTTAACCTTTACAATTACTCATCATTAAGAGATTGATTTTACTCTCAGTATCCTCCACTGAACACAGTGTTCAGAAAAACCAAAAACCTTTTTTGGTTTTTTCCCCTACTACTTCTTGCAGGAGAATTTAATCTTTCAGACTCTTGCTGCCGTTTACGTAATTTATTTTCTTGGAGAAAATCTGCTCTGATTTAGATCAATGGAAAGATTCATACAGTCTTTAGGGGAGGTGAAGGGACACATAAAGGATCTGTCCATCCCAAACACCAGAGTAACAGCACCAAATACACAGAAGGCCTAACCTCCCTGCTATTATGTGTGCTGCTTCCCGGATTTACTCTGGAGCATAAGATGTGGCTGCTCTGTATCTTCTCCAAGGCACAGCAACAAGCAAACACATGAGCCACTGGTAAGGCCAGTGCATGACAGCACATCATCATAACTGTGACAAAAGAGCAGCCAGCCATCAACAAAATAATAAAACTGTTGATGAGATGTATGAAAACACTGTCAAGATGGGGAATGCCTCATGGCAGAGGTTGTCTTCATCCCTGCTTGGACAATGCCCCTCAGCAGGCTGCAGGCTCTAGCCACTCAGTGACAGGCTACTGTAGTATGAGCATGTAAACAGACAGCAATAGTTTATACTTTCAACAGCCCAGCAGGAAGCTGCCTTTTTTTTTTTCTCCTTATTAGCTTACACCACTATATTAATCTTGTTCATGTAACTGAACTCTATAAACATTTTACACAGACCCATGTTACTCAACAGAGTTATATCTCTTGGACTGCAAGGTAGGCTGAAAATAGACATTCCCTTCAATTTGGAACAGGAATGAGTAGCAGGGTGAGAAACACCGAGTTTAGAATCCATCCTTGACAGACAAATACGGGTTTTTTAATGGCCAATGTGGGCTATCCGGTACAAAAACAGAATTTGAGCACCATTACTACTTACCTTATCCTAAACTCTTCTGTGGGATGATCAGCTTTGCTGTTGTAAAGAGGTCTACTCACAGCTTCCACAAATGTGCCTTCTCAGACTGCTCTTCTGTAGTTACATCAGCCCATACCTGACATTGCCTTGCCAGCCTAGACTCGACTAATAAAGCCATATCCGCTTGGCCGTGGTACTGAAAACAGCAAAATCCCATTCATGAGGGTGACTGACAAACATCAAGCATCTTAAATGAAGGTGTCCTGAAGGACATATAGCCTGCAGTGTAATTTAATTAAGATAGCAAAGTGATAGCAATTATGTCATTTATAACAGCGATTCTTTTATAAAGTATTTCTTTAATTAACAAAAGGTGATACCTGAGAAGGCAAACACTGCTGTGAAACACACTTGCCTTACACTCGGGGAAACACAATTACTCTTCAGATTTACTCCAGCCACACATTTGTTTTGCTGCCTTTTAACTGCTTTCAGGGGGACTGTGACCACTACACCACAGTCCAACGGGCTCCCCCAAGGCCTGGGCACCACAGAGACCTCATGCTCAGCCCTGCCCTACCTCCAGGCTCCGGGAGCAGAGCGGTGACTTAGATTTTCTCACTCAAAAACTAGTGCACTTTCCTTCAGTGACATGAGGGGAGAGCATCTGACAGCAAAGCAGAGCAGCTTCAGAGAGCGTGATGCATGTGGAGCTAAAAACTGCTGGGAAGTGACAGGGTGATCTGGGACCTCATAAGTACTAGGATACCTCCCAGAGCTTTTATTCAATCGCTATTCAGGTTTTATTTAGTAAGAACAGCTGTTGGTTTCACTGAATTCTTAACTAGGAATTAAATTAATTGAATCTTGGGATAGGATTTGTCTCATTGAAAGGAACTTCAGAGAATTAGAATAAAATCATAAAGTACTAATAAAATATTTTCTGTAGCATAAGGTTATTTTATACCATAATATTTAAATATCTCTTCATATATTCAACATAAAGTTTAAAATGGTTTTCTTCTCATGTGCTTGCAGATAAAAAAAAACAGAACTGCCTGTTTTTCAGCATCATAGCCAAACTCTTGGCATCAGCCAAATTTCCAGTCATCCACATGTGTACAGGCAGATTCTCCAGTTTTGGGGAGTACAAGGTCCTACAAGAAAATGCTAAGTCAGTTATAGCTGTTTGCAAATTTTCATACACACACACACATACATATATATATAGTATGTAATTCCAAGTTTCCAACTCTTACATCTACAAAATAATGTTTACAACATTAAGTCTAGAAACATAGTCTAAGAAATATTGGAGCTTTAGAAAGGAACTTTACTGGGCATAATATCAGATCAAGGAATTGATTTTATAATCTAAAGCTAGTCAGAGCTGTGTTCCAAAACATATACAGATAAGCAGAGAGATATAGATGTGAGAGACACAAATGTTTGCAAGGAAGCAAGAGATAAATAACAGATTTTTTTTTTAATAGCTTCTATGACAAAGACAAGTACCTCTCAGCTTCCTTGTCAAACAGATACACTAATAAATCGTTTAAAATTACTTTAGTATGTTGCTACAAGTTATTAAAAATAAAAGGCTTGCTTTCTTCTTATGTACATTTTAATTGTTGGTCAACTACTTGAATTTGCAAGTGCCCCCATAAAGTATTGTTTAACTAATGTATTCAAATGCTATATAACAAAATGCACAAAAATAATCTCAAATCCATTAAAAAATTATTTAGAGCCCTGAGATGACTTATCATCTGAAATCCATTTTCCATTGATTTTACTGCAGCACTTTCAGTAAATGCCCAATCAAAATATAGGATAAATGAAAACAAGAAATTCCAGGGCTTAAATCTTTTGAAGTTGTTTTTAAATTTTATTTTTGCATTAACATATCACAGATGGCCATGCTGAACAGGGTGATTTTGTATGCTGTCTAGAGACATTGTTATAAGCAGAGCTATGCTACTTCTTATCCTTAAAAGCCTTTATTAGGGCCTTTAAATACCCAGATGGTATATGCGAAGTATTTTTATATTAAAAAAATGTAAATGCTGCTTACCTTAAAAAAAAAAAAAAAAAGCAGCATATAGCATTAGAGTGTAGCCTAGTGAAGCTCCAAATCCTACGTCAAAGAAGATCTCACCTCCTCTGAGGCCATGTATTTTTGCACCCTTACAAATAGCGACTCATTTTTAGAGAGCTATTTTTTATTCTAAGAAATGCACTTCGTGGAGCTCCTTCAGTACAAACTGGCACCTCAGACTCCCTTTAAAAGGAAATGCTGAATAGTACTAGATTGTTTAAATTCTGGAGTATCTGTAGGAAGACATAAAGGTAAGTCTATCATTCTGGCAAGATAACTTCATGCTTTTCGGGGTCTAGGTGCTGCCATCTCCAGCCACATGAGGATCTTGCATCAGAAACACATCCAGGTGCAGGGAGCTGTTGTCACCATCGTGCCCCTCACCAGGGCAGCTGGAGGTGGAGCTGGGCTGTCCTGGTACATGTCTGTTCCAGAGCACACCTCACCTCGATGCTGTACAGCCAGAACACTGGCCGCTGCTGCAAAGTTTTGACCTTTCCAGTACTGCTGCAAGAAGTTGAATCTGCTGGAAAGTAGTTGTACAGTCAATTGGCATGTCATTAAACAGCATTTTTGCTCAGAAGTTGTTGGACAGCTAGACAGGCTGGGATAAGGAAATGTAATTTTTCAGATTTCAAATAGCAGCAGTTAATTGCATTACTTTATCTGAGGTGTTTCTTTTTATCATGTCTTCTGTAAGACAAGTCTGTGATGGGTAGAACTGATAGGGAACATAATATTCTGTAATTTATTACTTCCCAGGGTGATACAGGGAAAAGGAGCATACTTAGAGCTTCTCTTATCAACCTACTCTGTAAGAGATCGAAATGTATTAGGATAAAAGAAATCCCTGTCCTTAAACTTTACCTTCAGGCATCCAAGTAGGCAATTGTAGAAAGTATTTTTTCGACTATAGGAAAATTACATTCAGTGTCCCCTTTTGAGAAACTTCCCACCTCAACTTTACCAAAAGTGAAGTGTATTTTACAAGGGTGATGAGTTATGATCATCTCATCCTGACACATGCATTCAGACTTAATCTAAGTAGAGAGCTAATGGCAGAGATAAAGAATTGGCAGGACATCCATGTAGGCAAACCACATAAAAATGCCAAGCACCACTACAGAGCCCAGGCTGTTCTTACTGAGAGGGTTTCCTGAACCAGCCCAATTAACATGCCAGTGACAACTCCTTGGTACAGTGAAGGTGTGCACAGATTCAGAGTGAAACCGTATCTTGCAGCAGTCTTACCACAGCTCTGTGGTCAAAGAAGCCTCTTCATCTCCAGATTGAAAGTACTTCACAAACAACTCAGTAAGCTAATTTGGCTCAGTTAAGGGGTGTTGCTGATGCATTGACTGAAAGTATTACATACGTTATCATAAGCCTTTTTTGCACTTAGAGGTGCCCTTGTTTTATTTCAGGTAGCAGATTCTCATTCAGACTTGGAAGGTACTCTGTGTCATTTGGGACTGTAACTAAAGCCATGGAATATTTTTGGGGACTTGTTTTTATCCCCAGTTCCCATTGCTCTACATCTCCCACCAAGATCCAGCAGCAGGGATCATGCAGGTGTTTCATCACTGCCCTCTGCATGGTACAGGGAAGCAGCTGCTGTCCTTCTCGCCGCCCTACCATCCAGACAGTTTGGATTTTCCAAATTTCACCATGCTATGTGATGAAGGAAGTCACAACAACAGGTTGTTAGGAGTCACTGCAACCTCTTACCATACCTGAACTGTAAGTTCTGGAGATAACAGTCTTACTACAAATTTGAGAGCTGTACAGTTATTCTTTCTTATGAAATAAAGGAAATTGCATTAAAATCTCCATCACAGAACTGAACAAATTACCAGTTTATGACAAAGTTTGTAACCCTTCCTCAAACAATACTGTGTTTTTTGATTGAATTACTTGTATTGGTGCAGTATCCTAATGTGGATTTGATGAGTGTCTTCGTTCCCTTTCAGAGCAGTATGTGCTAGAATGTAAACGTGCAGAGACATCACACAGCTCTTCGTGAATACTAATAAGACATCTCTTCATTGTATAAAATAATTCAACTTATAAAATTGTTTCTATAACAATTCTACATTAAGTAGGTATACACTGTGATTCATTAAAATACTTATTTTAACATCAAACATAAATGAAGGGAAAACAATGTAGTCTACCTTTTAAGAGAAATGAGGTGAAATTGGATTTCACTTAAAATTGTCATTTTCGTTTATGTTCCTTTTCATTCTTCCTTTAAGTGGTTCACATACACACAAGGGTCCCCTGAGCCTGGGAACCCTGTAACAAAAAAATGATCAAATACAACAGAAATGAGTGCAGATTCTGTGGCAATAGCAAGACAGGTTTTTTTATATATATTAAAAGCAGTGCTTCTGCATAGCATCAGCAATTCTAATTGTGGTGTTTGACATTCAGTGTTAATCCACCGGCTCTAAATCTTATTAAAAATGGCAGTGGAAACATTGGTAATACAGGAGGAGGTCAGAAATTTTGAAAAACAATACTGACATTATGAATCAGAAATAAAAGCACGGTTATTGTAGAAATACAATTTTGCATGAAATCCACGGACACAGAATCAATAACACTCTGGAGTGGGATGAACAGTGCCTACAGATGCAGACAGTCCCAGCAGCACAGCTGAGACATCCCCAACAAGAAAAGAATTTCTTCCGTCTCTTTAGTCCCTTTTATTTGTTGCCTGGCTCTGCAGTTTCTTTTCTCTGTAGCATTAGCCGTGGAATTAATACAAAGACAAAAAAACACATTCTCTTTGATAAAAAAGAGAAAAGCCTGTGGGGCAAAGGAAAAGGGTCTGTCTATTTGTGGCTCAGCCCCCACCCCTCCCCAGCTTCCGATTGTCTGAGCACTAATTACTTCACCTCTTTGTGTGATCTGCCCCAGCCGTAACTTGGGGAGCAGCTGAACATACCTGCTTGTAATCACAGGGAGGAGATTTACAGCCATGAAGTAAAATGCAAAGCAGTACAGAAACATGCAATATTACATAAACATGGATGAGTAACATTTTCTTACAGCTTTATGTGACACAGCTTTGCTATTCCTATAGCAAGTACACTACATTACCACACCCTGTTACATGGCTACCCAGTATCCATACTGGTGTGACACTATGCAAAATCAGGGACTGTCGTAGTTGGGGAAGAGAATGTACCTCAGCTTAGCAAAGGTGTCTTCTTGCAGTGATAAAGTAAAAGATTCTTTGGATCCATGGAATTAGCTGCTAATTGAATGGTACTGCAATGGTACTGCATGTTTCTCTCATTGCAGTGAACAGCAAAACATCAACCTATGATTTTGGCAGTGCGTTTAGAAGTATTCACGTTACTTGGTGTAGCTGTATAGATCCTGGATTAGATCATCTCTTCAAAGGAGGTTACTTTCTTTTGGGAGAAATAAAGCAAAATTTTAGATTTTACCTATGTTTTGCATCACATTTGACAAAAATTAAACTACTGCTACTACTTAGAGATCCTCCCCAGCAGTCTTAAAAGCCTCCCACAGCTGAAGAAGGAATCACCACAGGAAAACCATTAAAGCTGACAGTGGTTTGTCACACGCAACCATTAATGAATACCATGGAGTATTTGGTATCCTCATTGCCTTGCCATAATTTATGTTCAAAGTCCTACAGATGATACAGAATGACTGTGCAGCTGCACATTTAGGAAGGCAGTAGCATCTTTTAAGTTGGAGGAAATGATAAGTGGGCAATAAGTGGTAAGAACTGTTTCCTGAGGGTGAATACCTAAACAAGCACTCTGACTTTACAAAACCAGTTAGGTTTGGTTTTGTTATCTTCACTTTTAACTTCCTAGAGTTATGCTTTCTGGTGCATGAAAAGAGTTTTGTATAAACTTCGTGTCAATCAGAATAGCTTGATACAGTGGATTTGGGTATCTCAATTGTCATTGTGAAAGTTTGCCATCCTTCAAAGTAAAATTTAAAACCTACAATAACAATGAGATAACATAACATACCTTCCATCAAACTCAGCTGTATTTCCCAGGTGTAGCATATCCTACAGTTCCATTTTTAGGAAAGAATAGAATTCTCATATGAAGCAAAAAATCTGAAGTATGCTCACACACACAGGTGCATTTGGAAACAAAAACCCTGCCTGCAGAAAACCCAGACTTCTTTATACCTGAATTTAGATTGTAGGGCTTGGGGAACACCCTCAGTGCAGACCTCAGTACCATTTGCAGGTGCTGCTTACATCTGAAGGAAAGGAAATAAATTTGTTGTCCTAAATCCTGCTGCCCTTTGTAAGAATAAAATCATAATGATGCCTTGGGGTGACATATGTAGTGAAAGTCATTGTGTTGGAACAGAACTCATTGTGCCCAAGTCAAATACACATTTATGTCCCCAGAATAGTCTTTTACAACATAAGTAACACTTGCACATGCAAGTGGTTATTTGTATAAGTAAATGACCTTTTAACAGATAAGCACAAGTATGACAGCACAGACATAATTTAGCTCTTTATTCACAATTTAGGGTACATTTTCATGTTGCCCTTAAGCCAGTCAATCTATCTGTACTGCTTCACTTCTGTCCCCAGCTGTTATTTTCCTTCTGGCAGTATCAGCACTCATCTGGCCAAGCAGTACATCAGACCAGAAACTTTATTCAGTGAAAAAACAGACTGGGGAGAAAAAGTACCCCTTTTCCAAATACATCAACCCTCTCATCCAGCTCACCACAGAGCAGCATAATTGCTAGGCACAAAGATGGGATCTCCCAAGTTTGCAGGAAATCTGTCCTTAGAGTGAGCTGCTAGCTTGGAGGTCCTCGGCTCCCCAGGCAGGAAAGCAGGGGCAGGTGAGCAAGGAAGGGGCTGAGCAAGCAGCACGTTGCTTCATTGCAGGCTGGTGCTAGCTTGAGGCAGGGCTAAGCTCACAACAAAGGTACAACTCTGAAGGAAAAACATTTTCCAGTGAATCCACTGAATGTTGCTAGATTGGAAAGAAAAGCAGCACAGTGGGATTTCTTAATTTTTTCATTTATTTTCAAAGCACACCCCCCCACCCCCAGAGTTAAGTTTGAGCTATTTTAAAGCACAGCCTCATTCTAATTTAGCATAAAAGTAGCTTCAGTGACTGGAGGCCCTTGGCTAGTTTTGCTGTGCCCTGTGGAAGAGGCAAGGCCCCAGCAGGCCAGGAACCCTCTTGTATGCCTGCAGCCTTATTAACCCCATCCTCACAAATGTGGCCTTCACACCGCCCATCTGAAACTTTACGATACTGCTCTGTAACTGCAATTTGAGCATCACTGTATCTGGTAATTACTATATTATTAAGCCCTAATTATAAAACCTATTACCTATCATGTTGTTCAGTCAGCCAAACCTAACAGGTCACTTGAGCTATTGTATGAACCACATGAGTAAGTGCTGAAGTTGGTTTTACATACTCCTAGTGGGGCATTAGCATTTCAGACTTCCACCACCTGCTTTGAACCTACACAGAAGCCAATAATATAAAGATTAAGCAGATATCATTGTAAAAAAAAAGTTTTCTTCATATTATTTACTTTATAGTAACTACCTGTACTAGTGAGGATTTTTCTTACCAGTCTATACTTAAACACAGAGGAAAAAGACAAAAAAGCTTTGACTGAGGATAGTTTGCTATTTTGCACTGTACATTTTTGTATGTGTTTATGCAAAATACTTTTGACATTTAATTCAAAGACAGCAGTCTTCAGTTCCACTCCAAGTAGCTGGACACTGTGAAACAGCTGTGTGCTGTTTAAAAGCTATGACAGTCTGCTTTGGTGGACAGTCAGAGATAATTCTTGAAGCTCTGTTAACGAGCTACATAGCATTTTAGAAACCTTCCAGATTGAAAAAATACCACAACCAAGAGAAAAAAAAAAAGAAAAAGTAGGGTAGTTGTAACTTTCTCAATAAGTAAATATTACATGCAACATTATCATTAAACTGTTTAAGCAACAGCTTGACAGAAGAACATTTTAGTCCTGATATATTAAGGACAGAAGATTTCTAAACTACAGTGTAAGTCCATCCTATATAACCAACAATCTTACCCTGAGAAGTTACAACTAACAGACACAGCCTGTCAATGGAGACACCACAGAAGCCCACCAGACACAGCCGAAGACAGAACTGCAGTTCAACACCAAGGCCTGCCTGAGAGAAAGAGCTAGAGGAGGCCCTGGCCCGAGCTTAACTAGGGCCCGAAGTCGGGCCCAGGTGTGGATGGTCAGGGTCCTTAACACCTGCTGGCCCCTGGTCCTTATGGCTGCTGGGGCCCAGCCTACTCCTCAGACTTGCTGCTACCCACAGATTTTCTTTCTGGACGAAACAAAGTTCACATCCTATGGGATGGTGCCTGTTGATGGGCAGAGCTGGAGCTGGGGTGATCCTCTGCTCCCACGTGTGTGCCTGTGTAGGGTGACTGATCCTTGCTCCCTGGCACTTGCTGAGGGATGTGCAGTGAGCAGTGAGATGGCTCTAATAGAAATGCTTGCCCTAGTCAACAGTGGAGCAGATTTGTATTAGCTACATATGAAATCAGATTGTGGGATATTAAACCATAAGAGCATGGAAATTTTGTGTAGGGAAAAACTTCAGAAAGATTCATGGCATGAGGAAACAGGGATGTTGTGGTCTGAATGGGCTCCTACGTGGTGCAGCACCAAACCCTCCCACATGCAGGGCAATCACCATGAGCTGTGCTTCCTCTCAAGGGGTGAGATGTGTGGAAGGAGGTTCTCTTCTAGTGGGAAGTACAATTGAATAAATAAGTAAATATAACTAGTCCTGTGTTTTTGTTGTCCCTCTTGAACAGAGGCACACAGAACTGGATACAATATTCCAGGGAGGAGGTGGAAAAGCTAAGGAGCATCAGGGAGTCAGAATCACTCTCCCATGTGTGTGTAGGTAGGAACTTAAAGGGGAACAATGAAAGGAAGCCAGCCCACAAACAGGGCAGGAAGAAAACCACCTCCTTGTTGATGCCTCCTCCCCAAGTGCCTCTAAACAACAGATATGAGGCCCTAACTTTGGAGGCAAGGAATATTAGGGAGGCTGAGGTGGAGAAAGATCACAGGGAAAGGGAGCACCCACTAGTTAGTATCCAGGATCCAAGGGACCCTGTATCCTGCCCCAGGCAGATTGGAGGCAGAAGCCTAAATGAAGGGGGTGACTGGAGGCAGATGAGCACCTGCCTTGCCTGCCTCACCTCCCCAAGTTCTGCTGAGAAAGAGATATGAAGCCCTCTTGGAAGGTGTCTGGCCTCATAATGAGGTGGCTGGATGGAAAACTAGACCAGAGGTCTTACTACTGTCAGATAGCTTTCCTGGCCATATAACAACCTGCACAAAAAAGGAAGAAGAGTCATAGTTGTTGCAGACGCACTTCTTAAGGGAACAGAGGGCCCAGTTTGCCAAAATGACCCTTGTCACTGGGAGGTCTGCAGTCTTCCTAGAGCACAAATCAGTAGTTATAAGTGGACATTTGAGGTTGTTACTGACAGTAGAAGCTCTTACCGGTTATGGAGACCCAAATATTTTGTGACTTGCTTGCTGGAGGTTCTGCAGGGTGGCTGGAAAAGTGGCTTGCACAAAAATGCACTGACCTGAGCATGTCTCTAGAAATCAGTAACTTCTGCTGCCTTGTCCAAGGAGCACTCTCATGGATGGGCTGGCTTCTCCAGGACAAGTGCCAATGCACTGAGAAGGAGGTGCTGTGTCCCCTGGGATTTCAGGTTCTCAAACCCAAATGTGCATCCGGTGTATAAAGAAACCCAGGTTTTCTTGGAACATTAGCCGTATTGTTCATCCAGAGCTCAGTACAATTATTCCTCTTGTGACATTGCAAAAGCTATAAATAGGAAAGTGATTATATTGCCAGATACTTACCGATACAGGCATACAATACCAATATTTAGCTTCTGAAATAAACCCACACTCCAGACAGTGCCAGTAGATCTGCTTTAAGGTACCTTAAGGTTTTGCCAGAATGATCAAGTGGTCAAAATAACATCAGCAAGATTGCCAAGTCGAAGATAGCCTTGGAAGCAAAAAATTACCACCTAGGGATAAGTAGGCTCACCCCACTCCTGCTTCCCAAGGTGAGTAAAGATATTTCAGAGAAAACAAAACTCCATTTGCTTCGTGAACTAAATTGAAAGGCACTTCCAAAGAGTGACTAAAAAAAAGAGAATGATCTGCTAGGAGTTAAATGCTGTTGCCAAATGTACCATGCATTTAGTGCTGCAAATAATAAATGTTTTGCTGTGATACATTTTCAGTTCATAGTATTGTTGAGAGGCATGATCTAATTATCTGAGAGCTACTCTGAGTGCCAAGAATGCCTTCACATGGGTCTACCAAAAAGCTTTGGAAAAAAACCAGTGCCATATAATCAGGGATTAGAGAGTTCATCGTGAAAAAAACATTTCTCCCTAAATATGTAAATTTAGGGTAGGATCCCATACCTCATGGAGGTGTTGTCATGAAGATTAGTTATTTAGATCTATGTTCCACAAGACAAAGTGCCAGATCTTTAGAGGCTTACATATCTTTTTAAAAACTGAATTTTAAGGGCCTGCTTGCATTGAATTTGCCGCAGGATCAGGGCCATAATCAGCAATGTACTTTCAAACTTAAAAGTACACAAAGTTGCTAAGCATTATTATTTATTTTTGGCCAGTCAGATCCTCCATGGTTTAATCTTTTTAAGTCTCCCCAGAAGTTATTGATTCAAACAGGCTTTTATTTTCTTTTTGCTGGTTTTGGAGAATGTATATTGTTCAGCCTGATGCTCAGAGTTCAAAGTGCTTGTATGGCCATCCAGATGCCTCTCACTTGGGAGAGCTCTGTGAAAGAGCATCAAATCTTCAACTGAGATTTTAGCACTTTTTCTTTCTTAACTTAAATCACTTTAACTTAAAATGCTGTCACTGCAGTGATGAAAGGATATTGATGGTAAAATGTTCTTGTCTACAGCCATCCCTGTCTTCATCACAACAATAACTCTGCAGACATTGACCGAGATGCACTCAACCCAGCTAATGGATGTAGTGAGTTTGATAACATCAATTACCACACGACAGATTTTGTGCCTTGCCGATTCTCCACCTCACTGGCTGCTTGCCTGTAGTAGGACAACAAGTAGTATCTCACGATTAATGGTTTCATAGTCTGGCTCTGTCATGGTAAAAAGTAATTCCTGGTTGGAAACCACATACAAAACGTAAGCATTAGCAATTAGTGCTGTTAGCTATTACTGTCTAATTAGTCATCTACAATGTACAGCACAGTACCAGGCAAACTACTTGTAATGATCTCTTGAAAAGAGAAATACTCTTGTTATTTCCAAAAGTGTGACTTGAATGCAGTAATTTACAGCACAACCTCACTCCAAACGTGAGTCAGGCTGTATTTATTTATTGTCTTGTGAATCTGAGCTACCTACCTTGAGACAGCGGTATAAAAACTTGTTGCTGTGACTTGCTTCTTGAAAATTTCTTTTGCTCCTTCTTAAAGTCTTGGCCTGCTTGACCTCAGCAGCCTTCATCAGTTTGAAAATGCAAGTTATAATCCTCTGTGGGGATTTAGCCGGGTGTCTATTACAGCATGTAAGCTCTGATACAGCTTCCAATATTCACGCTGCAGAAAGGTTAAGCCCCCCTGTCTTTGTTCCTGAATAAAAAAGTCCATGAGGTGTTAGTGTGGACAGGAAGCAGATTGAAAGAAGCAGCATCTTCAATCAAGCCCTAAGCCTGTGTGGATGCCACTGAGGAGCTGTCCTGATGAGAGATTGGCCTTCACATGAGCGGTAGTGCTTGGGCTTTAACCCTTGAGCAGTAGCTGCAGCTCCACTGCCAGCTCCCCTGCTGACATTCAAAGGTCATACTACTGCTAGACCTATATTCTTAACCAAAACCCTCACCCTAGAGTCACCATCCCATCCATCACCAGGTTGTTCTGAAGGCACACAGACAGGAACAGTGGCAGACCCAGTGCCATGTCCCAGGCAGGGACACTTCAGAGGACCTCAGACACCACTGTAAAAGTTCCATCTGGCTGGCACAAACAGACATCACTGTGCTAAAACAAACTAAATCCAGGTAATTGAGGGGAGACCCTACTGGGACCAGTCAGCCCTAGTCAGAAGCTTCTTGGGTAACTCAGCTTTTTCCAGCCAGGGCTGAGCGTTATCAAACTGTGTGATCCAGCCACATGCCCTGACCATGACTGCAAGACAGGTACTTCTTCCTAAAACCAAAGCATTTAGACTATGTCAGTAGTTTTGGTAATATTTTGAATTCCATGAGAAGCGTAAAGAAAAATAAATAGCAACCTAATTTGCCTGCCAGCAAGGAGCTATTTAATATCAATCTCCAATTACTGTACAGGAAAAGGGTGGGTTTCTTTTACATCGTTGTGGTGTTGGAAAAGCCTGTTACCTTTTACACTAATTGGCAGTAACATGTTTACAAGTATTTATTAGTGCTTAATTATTTAGAAATTTTCTAATAGCTTAAATTGCATTTTGAAAAGTTATAAATATTTTCCATCTTGTCCAGCCAAAGAGCTGTTGCTTGTGAAGCTTAAATGAAGATTATTCACTGCTACCTGCTGGTCACAGAATTACTTCCAGCTGCTCACACTCTGCTCCTTTAGGTATTCCCACCCCACAACGGGCTTCGCTTTCACAAATGGGGGAAAGTTTCTCTGTTGTATTCATGTTACTGCAATAGAAGTCTTAAGAAGAATTATCACAAAGATCAAGATATTAAAATATGTAACTAAACCCAGTTAAATAAATTGGTTTTGTCTTAACTAAGGGACATACATTTAAGATAAGATCCTTTTACACTGTTTTGGTAATGTAAATATGACTTAACATGCAAATTACATTTAAGATGAATTAGAAACAGTAGTTTCTCTACCAAGTTGCTGGTAGAGAAAATGTGAATGTGACTCCAAGCCTCTGAAGCAATAGTCACATTGAATATTTCAAAATTACATCAGTGGCTGCCATGTCAATAGGCAGAGGGGAGCTTACCTAAACTCATCATTTCTCTCCCCCTCCCTGTATTAGAATTCAGGACATCTATTTTATCATCTTATATCAGCTTAGATTTTTTTCTCCTAATTTCCTCTCTAGAATGCTGAACTCCACACAGGTTATTCTGGTGTCATCAGATCATTTGCATCTTAAGAGAGAATTGTGTACATAAAATTAAAAGAATAATTCAGTCTATTGGGGAGGATATACCTGAAGCTTTTCATTAGGATTCTCATCTGCTGTGATGTCCTTAATCCAGGGTTTCAGTGGTGTGTTGTGCCACTGACGTTACTGCTGGTAGGAGTTTCAGGTCAGGGCAGCACTGTGGTTCTGACCCATTTCTCACTGTTCTTGGCCGTTAACTGGAATAGGCTAGCCTTTCCCAAAAGGCTTTGTACTCAGAGGTGTAGACTAGCATTAAATGGCAAGCTAAGGCTGATTTTTAGCATTTACTGCACCATGCTTTTAGGTACCTCATTGCTACTTGCTCTTATCTCGCTGTGCTCACACTAGCTTCTGTTTTATTAGAGCCCCATCTCTTTGAGATTCAGTTGTATTTGCACCTCAGCTTTTGCTAAAAAGGAAACAATGAAAGGAAAAGGAATCAAAACACTTACATGCATAAACAAACAGTATGTCCCACCAAAACTGGGTTACCCACTGAAAAGTCATAAAACATGCCTGCTCCAGCATCCAGGGACCAGTGGATCAGAGCAGCTTTAGTTCTTTACGCAAGGAATCCCAGTAGACTCAGTGGCTGCTTGTGGAGCAGGAAACCAAAGCCTTTCCTCGTCAGTGTTTAATGCCCCTGTCTGACTACCCAGGGCATTTATTTGCTGGGTTTCGATACCCACGACCTCCCAGTGAAGTTGTTGTTACCGAAGCGATGACAGAAGCGTACGCATTACTGGTACGCAGGCAGCTTTGTGGTGACTGGTACAGAGCTCACCAGGTTTTTATAGCAAACCACAGAAAGGTGTGGTTTACACAAGGCCAGCATTTTTTTTTTCAAAATTAACATTTATGTATAATCAAAGGGACTGGAACTCTGCAGGTCTCACAATATGTGTATTTTCCCTAAGGAAAAGAAGGGTAAGTTAGCAAATTCTGATGTTTGTGTCTGCTATATTAAATGGCGCTTAAATATTTAAAAAATCGGTGTTTTCTCTATCCTGCTCAAAACTTATTTTCTTTTTCACTGTTTTATTCAAAAGGAAGGCATGGAAATAGCAACCGTGAGCTTGAAATCAGAGCTGTAACAGGGACTTGTTATAGACACGTTTTGCAGAGTATTTCTAGTTACAGCTGCATGTTTTGAAGCTGTCAGTGTAACAAGCAGTGTGCTGCTTTTCAAATAACCCTTTTTTTTTTGTCTCAGTTTGTGTTTTTTCCTAACTTTGAATCACAGTGAATTGTTGTCAGTTTTAGCATTCAGCTATATGAGTGAGAGAGAGAGAAATAAAATAGTATTTCCCTACCCAGGTATGAGGAAGTTGTCAGTGAGAAGGTCAAAGCAAGCACAGAAATCCTTTTGCTTGTCCTTCATATGAGTTTGTTAAGGAGCAGAGCAGGGGCCAAGGTGGACAGTAATGTTTAGAAGCCCACCTCGCACACTGGATGGTATATCCCCTGCTTAGGGGTACGGTTTAGGAAATGACAGGTATAGTTGGACTCGATCTTAAAGGTCTTCTCCAACCTGGTTATTCTGTGATTCTGTGAATCTCTTCATCGCCCTGAGTCTTTGAGGTGGAGAGAAGTGTAACTGTAATTACAAGAAAAGGTTGATAATCATACCAGGGCTTGTTCTGGTGTCAGGGTGGGTGAGGGGAACTCTGATTGATGACATAACAGCTACACTTATGTCCCTGTCAAGCACTGCTAGGCATAGGCATGTGCACCTTTGTCCCCGACAGTGCTGAGCATCGGTGAAAGAGGCACAGCTCCTTCCTCAACCCGCACATAAGGCAGAGGGAGGGATACAGAGCAGCAGTTGCTCTTCTGGAACAAATGCAGAATGAACAAGTAGCAAAATATTAATGTACTGCTGCAAGCCGAAATTAGATAGATGTGATTCAGTGCAGCCTACAGGGTCTGATATCTTGGCAACTGCTGCAAGATATCCCCAATCTGCAGCCAAAATAGCCTTTGTGAAGCAGCAGAAGATTGTAGTGTGCAAGTTAATGCATCAAAGGGCCAGTAAGAGAATAATTCACTTTCACCTTGCTACAGAGGACAAGCAGCCGTAAAAGCTGTGTGCTGTTGGCAAGCTTTTTTTGTTGCTGTTTTTAACTCAACCCCCAGTTCAGAGCTCCAGCCACCTCGGCAGCGTTCCAGCTGGAGCTGCTGACATCTCCCACCTAATCAAGTGCTGGATTATCTTGTCCTGATAAATTGGAGCTGGTGCCTTGTGAAAAGTCTTTCCTGAAGTACTTCACTGCCCTGTAATAAGATGACAGATGTCTGAATCAAGCCCCAGAGCTGGCAGAGTACTGTTTTTCTAGTGGCTTTTGGTGGTGAGTGTAAGTGTTTTAAGGCAAGCTGGTGCTAAGCTGAGAGCACAGGTAAGCGTGATAAATTTCACATGCAGGCAAGAGGAAACTTGAAGGTATACTGGGTACTGGTTCCTACCAAGTACACATGGGCTGCACTGCTGACCTCAAATCACTTGCCCTGAAAATTAATTCTTTTGTGAGTGGAGCTCTTGAGGAACACACTTGTTTTAAAACAAGAAATTCTCTTCAGTTGCTGCATCTTTTTAGGAAGAGTTGGAGCTGCTGAGCTACTAGAGACTTGTGATTCGATTCTTGAGGCACGTCATTCAGGGTAAATAAACTTTTTCTTTAGAACATACTAAGAAAGATGCTTCTGTTGCAGAAGCAAGGGAGCTCTATATGTGTGTTTGAACATTTAATTTAACAGGTAAAGTGGCCAGGATAAATCTCTTTAGGACAAAGGTATTCTATTCCTTGCAAACATTTATTTCTTTCCTGGTTTCAGTCCTGGAGAAAGAGCAGCAGTTCTCATGTGGCAGACAAGAAACATCCTTCTGTGTCACAATCACCTATACCATGCCTCTTGTAACGCTGCTTTGCTCTTTTCCAGGGGAATCCCTACATGTGCAATAATGAATGTGATGCGAGTACCCAAGAACTGGCTCATCCTCCAGAACTGATGTTCGATCTCGAAGGAAGACATCCTTCCACATTTTGGCAGTCCACGACTTGGAAGGATTATCCAAAGCCACTTCATGTTAACATTACGCTCTCCTGGAACAAAACCATTGAGCTTACAGATAACATAGTTATAACTTTTGAATCTGGCCGTCCAGACCAAATGATCCTGGAGAAATCACTCGACTATGGACGAACATGGCAGCCCTACCAGTACTATGCCACAGACTGCTTAGACGCTTTCCACATGGATCCGAAATCTGTGAGGGATTTATCACAGCACACAGTCCTAGAAATCATTTGCACAGAGGAATACTCGACCGGGTACATGACAAATAGTAAAATAATCCACTTTGAAATCAAAGATAGATTTGCTTTTTTTGCTGGACCTCGGCTTCATAACATGGCTTCTCTTTATGGCCAGCTTGACACAACCAAGAAGTTAAGAGATTTCTTTACCATCACGGATCTGAGGATAAGACTACTTAGGCCAGCAACTGGAGAAATATATGTAGATGAGCAACACCTGGCACGCTACTTTTATGCAATTTCAGACATAAGGGTATATGGAAGGTAAGAGAATACATACCTTTATAAACAGGCACATATGTTTGGGGTTAGTGGTTATTCAAAACCATTTATGCCCCCAAACGTGGTGAAATCTTGTGTCAATACACAGTCGTTGGAAATCTGGCTCAGTTGATGTCTGTTTCTCATCACAGTAGAAGTTTCTGACTTGTCAGAACAAAGTCCTGTTGCTGTCGCTACCCTGGCATCTTAAGCCCTAGGTCCCATGAGCAGGGTAGTATTAACAGTTTCTTATGTTGGCTAAGGAATTCACCCTGCCATCAGGAAATTTTCTGCTTTTTTTATGGTTGGAGCATCATCTGATGGCAGTTAACTAAAAGGAGAGATTCTTTTATCATTTAACTTTTTCAGGCTTTTCATGCAAGCTGGGATTGATACAGAGAGCCCTTGTGTGGGCTGTCACCACTAGGTCTAGCCGTAACCTGCCACTGAACGGGGAAAGTGGCAGAGATTTAAGAGTCCATTCCTGTACTTAATAAGCTCTGAAATGCAGAAAGCTGAAGTAAAATAAAAAAATAATTAAAAAAAAAAAAAACCACAAAAAGCACAGTGTTTTGGGGAGGCTGCTTTGAATATAGCAAAGATGATGACTCAACTGGATTCAAGACAGAGTTCCTCTGGGCAAGCAGTGGTTATCATCAGGTGTCTTAGTCACATACAGAATTGTGCAATGACATTCCTATCAGGAAATCTTCCCAACTCAAACTAGCAAATTACTGATGATCTCAAGCAGGCAGGTGATACTCCCTCATGTGTGTCCTGGGTACCAATTTGTTTAGAAGAAATAAATGAGACTTTATTAGCAGTCCTTTCACCTCTATAATCTAGTTTTTCTTTCTCCTCTCTTTCTCCTTTCAAGAGTTCAAATTTTCTTTTATTAAAACCTCTCTCTCTTTTTATTTTTTTTTTAAGAGAAGCTAAGTAGTAAAAATGAACAGAAAATCACTGTGTCTTGGGAGGCCAGGGCTTTTTTTTTGCAGACACAAGACTGAGCGAAAAAAAGAAAGAGACGGTGCTCATACATAAAACTAGTGACTGTATTTTTATTTCTCCTGTAGTAAGTTTGCCGTTTTCTACCACTTTTATGCTAGCCTTTCACATTCATAAGCATTTCCATTTTTCAAAAATTGATATATAAATTCAAAATAGACTCAAATGGCTGCCATGTAATCTATTGAAAAATATTCTTCTAACTATATAAGAGAAGAATTGATCTCACATACAGATTTGATGGCCTAAGTGTTTTTGCAGTACTGATATATTTTATATGGCATCAAAATACTTTTCAGGACCATAGATTTAGTATGTAGTTACAATCTTCTGTGACCACACCAAATGCATACACATGCAGAATCACTAACTGAACATATAAAAGCATAAGATAAATGCTGCTGGTTTAGAATTCTTACTGTAAGGCTCATTAGTTAGATTGTAAATTATTTTTCAGAAGTCTCTTGAGAGTTGTAAGCGGATCATGGACAGCTTAAGATACTGTTTGAAATAGTTTAGTAACATTAGCTTCAGTATTTAAAAAATAAAACATATGTTTTACTTACTGTGTATTCTTTCTCCATTGGGCTCCACATAGGTTGGCTCTACAGAGAGATCCTATCAAAGCTCAGGATTTGCAGGTCCTTACACTTTAAGACCCATTTGGAGTTTAGCCCGACTTCAATTAGACTATCAGCACTTTATCAAAGAAGGCATCAGAAGGATTAAAAAAAAAAAAAAAGAAAGAAAAAGAGTGCCTTGAATGCAGATTAGAAACAGAAACCTTCCAAACACATCTGGGGCAAGGCAATCTTGTGAAAAATTATCTATAAAAGTGAAGTGTGACTGTACAGAAGAACTTCGATATCTGATGCTGATGCTTGTTGTCTAAATGCTGCAGTAACGGGACGCATGCCTTAAAAGAAATATCTGATGTGCAATAGTATCTCACTAGATTAGATTTGTGTGAATTCTTATCACTTTTCTACTAATGAGAAGAACAGCTCTTCAGGGATTTGATGGCCTTTCCTTAAACTGTGGTGGGTCCCCCTTGTAAAAGACTTCACAGACTAGCTTACTGCTGAATAGCTGTGGGGCTGCAGGACACAGCCCATCATCCCTTAGTGGCAGCAGAGGTGAATTGCACTGGACCCACTGTCACCCGGGTTTAGGCAGTTTTGGTCTCCTAACATAAACCTTACAGGGCCCCTTAAAGAGTCTCCACTTAGCATCCTGGCCCTGTGCCCCCCTCTGTGGTTTAGCGGTTCTTTCCAGCCTTTGCAATTCATGTAGCTTGCTAAATCGAAATTAAGTAACAAATTCTTATTTAATTTTTGCTACAGTGTTTCATATTCTGGGCTTTGAGAGGTAAATATTTATATATGGCTAGTAAAGCTAGACTAGAGTGTTCCATGAGGACGGGGATGTTACCAAGGAGCCCGGCATGTAGTAGATGAGTGATGGTAGCAGGCATATTTTGAAGCTGTATCATCTACAGAAAAAAGTAACCTGCAGGTGAAATGTAGCTAAAACCACCAAAGCTCATAATAGCACATTTCTAAAGGCAGATTATACAATATAATTCCTTTCACACTATTTTGAGGATTAATGATAGGGAAAAGCATCTATCAAAGATGCAATATTTAATATACAAGATGCTGGAGAGGTTGATACTTCACAAAAAATTATAGATATTTGCTTGCTTTTTATAGGGTTTGTTTTGTCATTGCTTTGCGTTTTGGTGTGAAAAAAGCCTGATGTATGTTCCATTAGAGATGAAAGCCTGTGTGCTCTTCCTGAACGCCTTACTTCCTCTATTACCACCTGTTTATTCATCTTCAATTTACCACTTCCATTGTGTATTTATTAAGATGGTAAAAAACCCCAATCATTGCTGTTAGCAATTTCAGCAACCCCATTGTGCTCACATTATTCAAGAAACCTAATAATCCACATGAACTAATTCTGACTTACTGATGGTCTGCTTCACTAAATCAGAGTGATTTTTTTCTAGTGAATAATGGACGACGCAGTGTGCCAGTACCTTAATTAAAGAGAGCCTCTCTTAGTCTTGATCTCATTTTAATTTACAGGGTAATACTACAATAATATCACTAATGGAAGGTACATTAAAGGGCATCAAGTAGCATTAACTGTATTAAATTATGGCACTTGTGTTAATTAACTGCCGAAGCAAGATGGTCCTAACGGCTAGAAAGGTCGACTAATGCATAAATAAAGTCTTCTGGGATGGGAAGCTGAGAAAGAGCAGACATTTTTCCCTTCATCTGGCCTTGCTGCAGAGAATCAGAAGGTGTCCTGTGTGCTAACCTCGAGGAGGTTTCTCTCACTTCGCTGGCTGCAGCGGTGGCCTGGGCTGTCTGCAAGCTCTGCCTGACTTCAATCCCCTGTGAAAGACAGTCCTGGCAGTAAGCTGTGAGGCACAGCTCCCTCTTTGACATTTTTTTTGTGTAGAATTTCACTAAAAAGTTGATAATAATAATTCCTTTGAAGTTAAGCAAGAGGTTCCTAGCAGATTTTGGATCAGGTTTCTAAAGGTTTAACAGTGGTTATTCCAGCATTTTTGCGAACGCGTCACTGCCTCAATGTTTTTTATTCACACTGAATTAACTTGAACTTGGGGTGCTGGTAAAGAAACCACAAACATTGTCCCAGTGGGTGACAGAATGACAGAAACAAAGGATCTTATTGCTTTTGGGTGATTAGGTTTTGATCTAAGAGCCACCAGTTTCCTTCTGACACCAGAATATTCAGCCTCCGTACAATGTTATTAAGCCCTTTGGAATTTATTTTTATACTGTTCTCGCCTTGAAGCTTCTCTCTTTAAGCCCCAGGGTTTTCTGACCCTGTCTCAGCTATGATTGCAGTTCCGACAGCAATAGAAACCTCTAACGCACAGTACGCAAGTGAAAAGTATCCTCAGTTTTAGCAGTTTCTTGCTCTCACATCATCCCTTCTAAATATAAATCCATCTCAGGCTCTGAATAAATTACTCTGAAAGAAAGCATATTTGCTACTTAGGGGGCTGAGGCGTTTTTCTCTCTAATCAGCCTGCCCCTCCTGCCAGCTGGAACCCTGGACCACCCAGTACTGCTGTGGTGGACCTGGGGTGGGGGATGCCCTTGCTCTGCCGAAGAGCTGATCTGTCCCCCCGAGCCTGGAGTTTGCACTGCAGCGTCGGTGGGTGGAAACGCCGTCAGGGCTGGGCTCTACCAGGAGTCATCCCCCGGTTTATTCTACAGATCCATTCTGGGGCTGGGTTAATTGGATTAGATCCGTATGTTACTCCAACATACACTTGACAAGGCTGTAATAATATCCCTCTGTAATTTACCCAAAAGCAGAACTTTGCCCTGGGGAAGTGGTAATACATAGAAGTGCTTTAGTTTTATTTATAATAGAAAATGTTTTCATTAATGTTCAGCTCAGAACCAGACTATCATGATGAAGATATGTAGGCTTCAAGCTTGTAAGATGACAACTGAATACGGTTCTTGTTTCTAGTATTTATTTACCATACTTAGACTACTCTTTGCTTTATGAGGACACTTGCATAAACAGCTTGTTCTCCTTTGAGATTTTTCACTAGTATTTTATAGGAATCTAGCAGTTTCTCCAATTAAATTATGAACTCATTAGAGAACAGGAAAGAAAAAGAAATGTGTGTATATAAAAGTGTGTCAATTTATCTTTAACTCCCAAGTGCAGTTAGCTTTTTTAATGTATCTACTGTAATATGTCACTAAGGAAAATAGTCCTTCAGTTCATGTAAACAAACCTAGGATCACCAGGAATCAAAATAATTAAGTGGTTACTGTGTTTATTGACCCATAAGCAGTCTCCAGAGGTTAATTCAGGACAGATGTTCCGGGTGGGTTTTACCCCTGCCCATGTTCAAATAATGCTGGTTTCCACCCTCTGTTGTGGTTTTCCAAGTTCCATCCATCAGCTCATGGTGGTCTGTCTTTAATGCCTGGGAGGGGGGTGGAGCATTAGAGTTTGGACAGCTGACTAGGACTCTAACTCCGACTTGTGAAACTCGTGGGTTTAAATTACCAGGTTTCACTCACCACCTTTGCTCATTAGCATTTGATCATCTTTTCTTGGCTCATTTTGCAAGATGTCAAGTATTTCCATACTGATCTCCTCCAGCTGTCTTTCAGGGAAGCTCAGTATCGCACAGGATCAGGGTGTTTGAGGAGAAGCACCAAGCCTTTTTGTAGTATAATTCATTTTGCCATTGAACATTAAAGGAGGAGAGATGAAACTCCCGATGAAAGAAATGAGAATTTTTCTTTCTGTATTACTTTGTATGTTGAAAAGCTATCCAAAGAGCCTTTCTGAATAAATTCAGTGATTCCAATATCTTGCAGAAACTTTCTTTCCTTTAAGCTTTTCATTTCAAAGGAGTTCAATTTAATGCAAACACTGAAATAAGCTTAAGGATCTCCTGGATCACATATACAAATGATCCCTGGCACAGGGATGTCCTTCAGGTTGAAGTTAAAGCTGGAGTGGTACTGCATATTATCATCTTAAAAAGTTAAAAAATGTCTATTTCGTAAATAACAGGAACTACCAACTTGTAGGATGGGGTTTTTGTTGTTGGTTTTTTTTTCTTTTCTTGTTTTATTTAACATTCTGATCCCTTCTGTGGGACCCAGCAGGATGAGATTGCCCAAGCTTAGTTTTGTACATCTCAGTTCCTAATTACAAGTGCTTAGGAGCTGATTTTTCATGGGTACGCCTTACACATGAAGTGCCTCAGAAAGTATAGCTGAACCCAGAATATCCATGTGTTTTTTCTTAGTACAAGTGATGTTTCTCTCTCCAGTAATCTTTTTCTGTTAGCTGTAATAAATGACCCATTGTTCAGCTATGATTTAGAGAAATATTTGAAACTGAGTTGACTTTGCTGCCGTTCCTCTTATTTCCCTCTAGTACAGTGCCGTAGCATGCCCTGTATGACTCCCTAAGTGTTATGAGAAGTATTGAAACAAGAGACCAGTCCTGATACCAGTGTCAGATGCTATCCTATAAATCAGCATTAATTTAAGTTGGGCATATTAAACCAACAAGTTTCAAATGCGTTGACACAGCAAGAGAAAACAAGTCACAGAGAGGGAGGATGGAAGGAAAGGAGGTTGTCCCAGCTTCCACCTAAAAGAAATTAGGAACAAAACACACCTCTCACTCTTCATCCTCTCTCGTCTTCATATAATAAGGCTGATGTAAAGCAGGACAGGTCCACTAAGTCCAGCGACACACAGAGACACCTATTCAGAAAACAGAAAAGTGAATTGGTAAAGGTCAAGGTCTAATATTCCCATTACACAGGGTCTGTGAGAACTTCATTCTTGAGTCCATCTCTGGGATTAAAGGGCCCCAGCAGGACTAGTGCACAAATGGAATCATCGTGGTTCTTGATTGCAGGGGCTGTAGTGCAAATGAGTTGGCACCAAAGACCCTCGGTGAAACACAAGTAAAACATCTTGTTGTAGCTGGGCAGAGTAGCAAAGTAAGTTTTCAATGGAAAAGTAAGAGAAGAGCTACAGGAAGGCAGACAGTAATGCAGTCAGGGAAGGGAGACAAGGGGTTATGCTGCAGGTAGCATTCCCAAGAGAAAGTCTGGCTGCTGATGCATTCAGGAAATGTAATGTCAGCTGCAGCCCTTTGCAGAATGGCTGTACACTGGTTACATTCGTGGGACGTGGTAGAAATGAAAGGGTGCTGAATGGCAGGAGGCATCCTAACGACATCAGGAGGGGAGCAGGGTCTGGAGAAATTGCTATATTATCACTCCTGCATGAATTTTTGCAGCACACCGAGTCCTCAGAGCCATAGACTCTGTCCATGGACAGCATTCTGTTGCTTACACAACAGTCTATCCAGACTTCTAAGCAAGTAGCAATTAATACAGAGGAGCGATCAGTATGACTTTTATGCTGGAAATGCTGCTGTACTCTGGAGTAGCATAGCTGTACTTCACTGGTGATTATTTTGACATTCCTGAGGTGATGACCACTGTTTTAAAATAAGCCTAAAACCAAACAAAACCATTTCAGGAGGAGACTGATAATCCATAGCTTCATACTGTGGGTTAAGACTGATCAGGCCTTGGGAAATACTATGGAGAATGCAGTACATGAGGTACATACGCATGTGCATATCCCAGTGCTGGAGGGCAGGTTGCAAAAGTTATGCTCTTTCTTTGAACCCCTGAGTCTATCCTCTGACTTTGATGTTTGTGCAAATGTCAATAGTTATCTGCTTCCTCCTTGTAAACTCTCTGGAAGACCTTGTGATTCTTTTCATTTTCACCCTTAAATCCATTTCTGCCTTTATGGGAGCAATGCAGAATGTCTTTCTGTCATTCAGTATCCCTGCTTCCACCCTCTCTAAGTGTGTGTTGGGCTGTAATATGAGCCGGTATCTGATATATTAAGATTTATAAGGTACTTCAAAATACACTTAAGAAAGATCAGTAGAGAAGCACAATGGATTGTTATAATCTGTCCTCCCTGCACCATCACTCAGAGCAGGCGTGTAACGGGAGTACTGGTACAAACGTTAATGACAGCAGCGCTGTTCCACTGACGGAGGGACATGGTGGTTCACGTTTAACTGCCATCAGTGTTTCTGTTACCCTGCACGTTAAACCTATTAACAACCAAAAAGATAAAATTTGATTACAATAAGGATACATACGTTGAGATATGCGTCTTCACACTCAACTAATTAGTTGCCATCGACTGCTTTCACTTTACTTGGTGACATGTGGTATATAAATCATTACAATATGTTAAATGCAAATGGTTGGTAATAGGGTAACCATCTGCTCACTGTTGGAAAGTTAGCAGAGGAATGTAGTAAGCTGTACTTCTAATAACGCTGCTAAACTCACATCCCTGAAATACCAAATATCTAAAACCAGCTGCCTCCACTAATGCCAGCATTACTAATATGTCTCTTACCCTTTTCATTTTCAGAAGTAAACCACATATTCTAAGAGGTAATTTTGTTCTTGTAGATGAACTTGACTTCAAGGCTAGAGTCTGTAACAGCAGTAGTGAGCCACTGCATCTCAGGGCCTGATCATCTGCTTAGATTGTGTTGAGTGCTTTTCAACAGCCAATAAATAATCAGCCTGCCCACTCTTCTCGGGACATCTTTTCATCCACAAATATAATTAAACTCTCTTCCTCCCCTAACCCCTGCAGCCAGGCCTTTTTTCAGGGATGACATTATTTTGTAAGTGATAGATAGCCAGCACATTGCTGTCTGGTAACGTATTACACTAGAGACCATCAAAGGTGCCTTCCATCTAATAACCTACCGTGCCCTACGAGCATTAAAGATCACCACTGCAAAGAGGGATCAATTATTTTGCCACAGACATGTATTATCAGGGCTGTCACATACCCTCATAATGAGCATTTCTGGATACCCAAGTGACAAGTAATGCATTGGAAAATTAGTAGTAGGACAGAAGTGAAGTACTGCCTGCCAAAGTTGAGGCTGTGCCTTCAAGCTAGAGCAGCTCTTTCTCTGCTTACCCATTCAGTCATCCACTGGTCAGGGTCACTATCACAGTGCTGATGTTCTGCCTTTCCCATCAGTAATATATTGCATTATCACCTATCAGAGAGATTAATATGTTCCCATACTGAATTCCCAAGATGTGGCTCTCAGCATTAAAGAAACTGAGGAATTAATTTGGCTCCCACTGTCAGAATGGAAAAGTAGTTTGTGATCTCATCAAAGTCATATGCTAGTGCTGCCGTGGCGCTCTTCACCCACGTTGGGAGGGGTTGGTGTTTGTTTGGGGGGGTTACATCTGGCATGGCAGTGTCTGATTTAAGATTGTGCTTCCAGGGAAGCATCTGCAGGGGAAGGAGCTGCAGGAGAGCTCATTAGCTTGGCGGTTTCTCAGCCCCAGGATGAATTGCAGAATAAGATGCTTGCTCTACAGGGTCTCAGAAACCTGCAGCTTGGTGTAGGTGTGTTGTCCTACAAAGCTTTCCAAGTTTAAAAAAATATTACAGGGAGAGGGTTTTGTGCTAACACATTTTCCTTTGTTGCCTTGCGAGAAAGGAAGCGCTGGCTGAAGACGGCACACATTTGGTGACTCCATTTTGATTCACAGTGAACACTTGCCTGTTTCAAAATGGGGTGCCTGCACTTGAAAGTTATCTGGAGGATTTATAGAGAGTGCTGGTGTGATGAGCAGCACTTTATAATACCTCAAAGGCATGGTGCCAGAGCTGGGAATTTGATAAGCCAGGGTCCTGAATTGGATTCCAGCAATGGCCACAAGTTTGAGGAAGCTCTCATTTGAAATTGCAAGCAGGGGAGAAACAGGATTCTTTCTCCTTAATTGCATTATTTTTATTGAACTGAAGCATTGCTTCAGTTCCCAGAACACTTTATATATATTTTAATGCAAGTATCAGAGACAGAACAGTTGCAGGTCTGTTTATTGTTTCTGACTTTTATACTTAGTAAAACCAATTTTACTCATTTTTCCCATTTAACTCACTTGTGCATTAAGAATTTTTAGACTTTGAGATGGTGATTACTGAAGTTGTCATAAACATAGTAATTTCGATTGCTCTGATTTGGTAGTGTTTCTGTAGTACTTCTGTTCAGGTCTGTTTAGAAAAGTCAGGCCAAGCCACATGAACATGAACTGGAACCCAGGAACCTCTGGTAGCCTTTAAGTAGGAAAGGCAACATAAAACGTGAATGAATTTCACGTGTTGCCTGATGCTAGTGTTCATTGCAACACAAATGTCCTGGTCTCAAATGCCTCTCATCTCTTGTTTTGAGGGGAGAGGGAGGGTCATTTGAGAGGCTTGGGTGTTTTAACCTCACTTACTTTGCCTGTATTTTTATAGCCTCATGCCATTTTAATAGATTCTAGATCTTCTCACTGAACTGTGGGTCACTTCTTCCCTTACTCCGACCTAGGGGTTTTGATTTTGCCATGCGAGCACGACCAGGAATTGGTCTGAAAAAGAGACATTTCAAAACATTACCATTCCTGCCCCCAGTCAGAGCACAGCAGGTCTCACAACCTTCTGCCCTGACAGGGGAGCAGTGCTGTCGGGAACAGGGTGCAGCGATGGCAGTTGGAACAGGGGACAGAGCTGCTGCACTATGAGAAGGCGTCTGTTTTGTCAGCGACCCACTTTGGGAACTCCTCCTTCCCTCTTCCCACACCCTGCATACCTCCAGCTGCCCATTTCTCACTGTCTTTGCTTCTCTTTCTGGTGATCATCGCTCCTTCAGCTGTATTGCATGGGGAGTCATTGGCCGTGTGGCTCAAAGCAGGAATGGAAACCTTCAGCAGGAACATCTCAATTTACAATGAAAAAGTAAACCTATTATACTGGTCAATGCAGAAAATTGCTTATCATTTAACAAGCTTCATTAAAGATACTGTGCTCATGGAACCATGCCTCCCTTCCTTTGAATGCCCCGATATAATTCTTACAGCAGGACAGCAGAACAGCAAGGAGCCAGTTACATTTTTAATCACTTGTATCCCGTAGGAAATGCAGTCTGCCAGCAAGGGCAGCTCCTTCTCCTCTGCAACACAGGTGAAGAATTAAAAGACAGAAGCTGTGGTTCCAGAATGGTGTGCTACAGTTATTAATGAGCTAAAGATCAGACTATCCAAGTATCATTAACTGCTAATAGTCTGCTACTGAAAACGTTTAACCCAATCCACAAGCTAGATCTGATAAAAAAAAAAAAAAGGTGGAGGGGGGAGTGTCACATCTTCCTTTTCTATGGTTTTTTGTTTTACCTTGAATGGTGAGTGGAGAACCAGTTGAATAAAGAAAGTAGGAGTAGGGAAAATAGGAATAGGGAAAAGTAAAATTGCATTTAATTTCTCCTCTACTGTACTGGAAAGTTTCCACAGTGTAGAATCCTTACACATCCAAACCAGTTTGTGTCATTGTACACTCTCATTGGGTAGATCAGTTAGTCACTGCAGAAGTAAGCCACAGTGTGATGACTTGTAGAAATTCCTAAGGCAATAGCCTTAGTTCTGACATGTACAAATATCTCGTGTTCTAGACTGGATGTCTTAAAATACACATCTGGACTTAGTTTTTTATACAGGTACAGAATACTATACAGAGAGACCATTTTCTGCAATCTTTCTTCATTCCAGTGGCTACTTTGGGGCACTAATGCAGACTTCGGATTTTGTGGCCTACACGTTTGTTAATGCTTCATAAAATATACATGCTTTAAGTAGGAGAGATGCGGGGGAGTGATACCTCCAGAGTTACAAAGGGTTATGTGTCTTGATTCCAAGAGCAGGTGAAGTATATACAGTTAATGTAGTTCCTTGGTTTCCTCACTGTACAGTCATACCCAGGTTTTGACTAACAAATGCACAATTAGTGCGTGGCTGACATTCAGCCTGCCTGTGAATTGTGGAGAGGAGATACATATGCTCTAAAGGCTTCATACAAAGAGCATCACGTTAGATTCTGAGAGGCATTTGGCACTTAAAATGAAACCACCTGAAGGTGGTTTAGTGCTGGCTCTTGAAGAAGATTGGAGATTTTGTAAATTTTGACTGTTTATTATACCAGGACTTTTGAATATTCATATACATATTCGGGCTGCCCCTCCTCCCCCCTCTCCCCCCAAAAAAGGACTTACTCCCAGAGAAATTTAATTCTGCAATTTAAAATGGTCCGAATGTATGTTGTAACGGGAGAGAGGCCTTTTGGAGCATTATGCAAATATTGCTTCACTGCAAACTCAATAGAACCTTAAGTCCAGTCTCAATGCCCTTAATACAGGAGCTTCCCCCAAATTCCAAATCTGGAAGATATGTACTTTTTTATATCCTCATAAGCTTAGCACATTTTAAGAGAAACCAGGTTTGAAGTTTCAGCAGCTGTAACTACCTTACACAAACAGGAAAGGGAAGGAATCACCAAGAGACACAGGGGCACTTGTTGAAGTGCACACTCACAGCTGCAGGAATGGGTGGCAGTAACACTGGGAGCGGGGCACTGTTTTTGTCACGGGTGTTATCAGTGCTCAGTCTGAGTGCCTGCATCTCAAGAGAAGTCTGTTACAGACTAAGACTTTTTTTCCTTAATTTATCAAGTTCTTTATCTTAAGAGGTAGGTCAACATCTGAAAACCCAGAGATTATCACAAAGGGCTAAAACTGAGACAAAACACAGAAGTGATTTGCATAGGGAAAAAACCCTACCAAAACAAATCTTGTGTTCTGAAAGCTACATTCAACTTCTGCTGCAGGAAGCTTGGACAGGTGCCAGGAGCTTGCTCCCTTTGTGATACGATTATATGGCCACTAAGTCATTTGGTTCAGTCAGTTTACTGTATTATCATGATAAATCTGTATATAGCAGAAAAACCACAGAGTTCTGCCCTTTTGCTCTCCTGAGGTTTTCTGCCCAACATGAAAGCAGAGAATAGCTGTAATAGGACCTGTGCACAATTCTGAGTCCTGTGTGCTCCCCTCCTGGCTTATGTAAGTCAGCAGCAGGAGATGCTGAGCAGGCATGAGAACAGATGAGGAAAGATCGGCAGTAATGGTGGGGACAGGGGATCATGACTGTGGTGGGCACTATCCTAAACCCAAGAGGAGCCGTCTCCTTCTTTGCAACTCTGTGTTTAAGAGAACGCAACAGGGAAACATGTAAGACAAACATTAACTCCCTCATCCCCACAAGTATCACCTACAAAAATTATTTCCTATTAAAGTGGCCGTTATCCTTTTCTTCTTGGGTTTTTATTTGCACAGTTCAGGAGATTTCTGATAATTATGCCCAAGTTCATCACGGATAAAGCTCTGTCATGAAAACATTCTTGTGAGGATCTCTGGTTACCTGGTCTCTTCCTGTTCATCAGGTCTTCAGGACAAATCCCTCTTCTTCTTCTCAATGGATGGCAACTGTCGGTGTCAAATGAAAACCAATTCATTTTGAACAGCAGTCTCCTCAAGATCATGCCCTAAAACATACTCTAATGCCAGGATGCCATTGTTCACCGTCTCACTGTCTATGCCCTGAACAGGACCCTGTCCAGTCTTGCTAGATCTGTTCCTTGCCCTAAGGTGCTGCATGAGAAGTAGATGCTGCTAGACATTCCTGTATTAATGACTTCTTTTTTCTCCAAATCTAGGTTCATTTTTTCTTTACTTGCATCTCTTAGCTCTATGGACAATACTAGAGAACTATGTATTATATTTATTATATATACAGATATATATATGCGCATACATTTTACTTCCAAATTAGCTCAAACATTCTTTGAGAACAGAAACAGCCTGTACATTTTCCCTTGGAGTTGGAGGCTGAGGAAGCCTGCTTGACATTTCAGGGAAAACTGAAAAGTTTGTATAGGATTTTAAAGGCTATGTTAGGCAAGATGGAGTTGCCAAGGTTTGTTCTTCAGTATAAACATATTCTGATTGGTTTTGTCAGCAGTATTTCACAATTTGCTTTCCCCTATGACAGCCTTACATTATTCATGACTTGCCAGCCATTCCTTAAATTTTCAGTTATTAAGAGTCTCCTGGTGGGGGTCACAGAATATGAAGGGAAGTATTGATTTGAAACATTTGAAATATAAATGAAGTTGTTTAGTTCTTCTGGTACATGGAAAATTATAGACAGTGGATCAAATTCAACCTCACAGCATGTCTGTTTTCATAGACAACAAAGACATGTTCCTGACCTCTAAGTGGATGCTACATCTCAGATCTAGCCTCTGTCTGAACATTCTTTGATTTACCCAGTATTTGTTAAAACAAGCATGAATAATAAATGTTTGAATGCACTTGAAGGCCAAAAGCAATCACTATTTTATGCTAGTCGTAACATTGGGTCAGAATCCTAAGACTTTGTTTTGAAACTACTGGTCCTTTTTCACTTAAACTTATGAAATAATATCAAAGCAGTATCATCAACCCCATTTCACAGGCTAAAAAACCCATAAAGTCTCTTATCCCATTTCCTGTGAGTTTGGGGCTAAAGTAACCCAGCAGCAGTCCCGTTTTGGCACTCAGGGTCCGCATTGGTGGTACTGTGATGGGCAGGCCTGCGTACACGTCCATACGCCTCCCGCTCGCTGCTCCAAGGCCAGTGCCATAAGGCAGGTCTCCTCTCCCTTTCCCTGCCTCCGACCTCTGTTCCAGCTGCATCTGATAAGCAAATAGAACTGCCTAGCTCTCTGCCCACCCACCTCTGAGAACATCGGGTCATCCATGAGGAGTCATACCCACAGATCAGCTATTAATATACTACAGTCAGAAATTTCTTTGACCAAAAGCCAGCAAATTTGACACACAATATCATCTGTCTTAAGCTTTCTAATACAAAAGAGCATTGTGATTTTTGCATATCTCTCTATAATTCCACTGACTTTAATAAAGCATAGTAATATGTTTGTGGAATATAGCTATTTTAATGGCTTCAAGATAAGAATAAGTAGTGTCTATAATTAAACAGTAGCTCAAAAGTATTGTTTCCAAATTAAAAGATAAAGTTAGAAATTGTTTTCCAAACTGCTCTGAATTAGTTCCAGCAAACAATTTCATTGCGCTGTCATTACACCAACAGGGCCAGAGGTGAGGTGACCCAATAGCTCTAAGCTATAGGATGCTCAGTTGCTTTTGGCATACTTCAGTCACTGTGTACAGACACAAACTGCTCACTTCTCATCTAGTTTTCTTTGGCGGGAGAAAGGATTAGTATTTTTGCAGTATACATAATTCACAGTAGAAACTTCTGTCAGGGATGGCTAAAAGTACCTTCAGAATTCAACCTACGAATAAACACTTCAAACTAATTTTTTTGAAAACTAGAAAAGGCATATTTTTTTCTTTGGAAATATTTTTGTTCAAAAAATTGTCAAGAATAATTTTTTAAAAGGGATTTTAAACCTGAAAATAAAACCACCCATTTCATTTGACACAAATGATTTTTTTCCCCTCCAGTTTTTCAGTTCAGCCAGTGAACTGAAAAATCAATTATTCACACGGCTCTACTGGCAAATAATTCTTATCATAATAATTCCAGAGGGAATTATTCTGTGACAAGGAGCTTATATTGATGGAATTTAAAAGTTAAAAAATTGAGGCTAGCACGATAAACAATGAGAAATGTTCTGTTCAGTTTTCTCACTTTTCTCTTTCAAATTATGACCTACAATTGAGATGAAAAACTAAGAGGGGAAAAAGGAAAAAAGAGAAACAAAAAAATTATTTTAAAAAGTGGTTTTGGAGTGTCTGTTTTGGTAATGAGCAACCACTAATTCCCAGTTATTGTAGATGGAGCCATGAGGCCTAAGTGGTTTGAAAATCAACGCTAACGAGATGCAAGAAAACACCAAAACAAAATTGCTTTTGAAATATTTAGTCAGCTCTGTTTGCTCCATTTGAACAGTTCATTATGCACCCTCAGTGTTGATATGTAATCTTGAATACATCAGAACACACTCCAGAAAACAATATAGATGCCTCTCGTGCCTTACAATTTTCCTTAAAGTTCAAGTTCAGCACCATGAATTTTTTGAAAGGGATCAATTAGCCTACCCTGGTAGTAAGTGTGATCTTCTCCTTTGCCTTTGTGAGAAGCATCATCAAACAGAGATGCCGTGGGGACCCGGCAGAGAGCAGTGGCTGGGACAGCAGCACTCCGTGTGCAGCAGCCTGCCCAGGGCTTTCCACTTCTGGTAACGATGGCAGCGCTGCAGAGGGAGGGAGGGCGGGCATTGAGAGTCCTTCAACTCGGTAACACCTAGCAGTAACAGCAGCAATAACATCGGAACAGCAGACACTCGGGGAACAGCAGGACAGAGTCTACCTGTGTGAAACGGTGCCCTTCAGAGCAGTTGCAGTGATTATTCTTGGGCAGTGGCTCCTCTGCAGACAAGGAGCAAGAGGAAGCCTGAAAAAAAGGAACATAAAGGTAGTTCTCAGAAACAAGTCTTAGTTTTGGGCTAGGCAGAGTATTTGCAACTCAAAAATATTTTACATATTTATCATTTAAAATAGCTAGCAAGAGACAGGACACGTGTTAGAAGTTTTCACATCTAGATTCTCTATCAACAGTTCTTTACCTTTCCCACACACATCGCCTGTAAAACAGGACATATAAAAGACAGGAAATCTAATTTTGAAGTACATGTCTTTTTAAAGCACTTAAATACTGGGCTTTTCAGGGACTGTCGGGTTGTGTGCAACTATATTTATTAACAGAACTTACCTGGAATGAGAACTCAGCCTTTGTTCCTTACGTGTGTGTTGTATTGCTGGGTGTATTGGTACCTCTGGAGCAAAAGGCATATAAAAAAAACCCCAAGGATATGTTCAGTATTCGATGTCTCTTCAAAGAAAAGTCTGACTCCTTTTCCAAGAGAGGTAAGTAGAGGTCTGCTGATCACCTGCTCGAAGCTTTCCTGCCATCCATCTCCTCTGCTTCCCAGGTGCTCCCTGCGTGGCTCCAGCCGCTGAGGCCCCTGCCCAGCCGGGCGCTCTGTGGGAGCCACCATGAGCTCATGGGCTGAGCCAGCCGCAGTGATGGTTAGACAAGCTCCACAAACAGTTCTGCTTTCTGCTTGCTTTTCTCTGAAGTGTGACTCATTTTCTTCCTGGAAAGAAATCTTTCCGCAGCCTCTGTGTTTGTTTGGAAGGGAGTGGGACGTCTCCTCGGGGTTTTGTTTGATGTGTAAAATCCTCTCACCTACAGACATAAAGTTAACAAGAGAGCTGTAAAGCAGAGCACTATGCTGCAGACACCGATCAGAGGGCAAGCCGGGGAAAGGTTCCTCACCACATCTGATGCCAGGACCCACAGAAAGGCATCTCTCTGTTACTGACTGCAGTACCCACAGGACCGAGCTATTTACTGCATTAAAGCTATCAGAGAGGCCTCACTCTGTCAAGTGAAATGAGGTGTCTGTACCAGGGTGCAGAGCAAGATATTGTGCACCTCTCCTGCGCTTGCATGCAGAGATCCCGCTACAGCTGCATGGGTCCCAGGCCTTGCTGGGTGCAATGGGATGCCAGCAGCATACTGCTGCACTGAGATAGGGCTTACATAGACTGCTGCTATGCTCCCAGGAGCATAGCTCAGGGTAGCAAAAGGCAGATTTTCTCTCCCTTGGAGGCAACCCATTACAGCCCGCACCCTGCTTTTCCATATATACCATATAACTACTATGGGCACATTTAAGCCTTGAAATGAGTCCATAGGAGATCTCTTAAACAGAAATGCTTTAAAATCTTATGAAAAGAGCCAGCAGACGTACTGCTTCACAGAAGTGGTTTCCCTGGTGTCGAATTCTGTGTGCACCACAGATACTTTTATGCTGCTTTTCTCTATTATAGTTCTCAAAAAGTTAGTGAAATCGGTATGAAATTAACCTTGCTTGTTTCTCACATGACAGAAATGAGGCTCCCGACAATGGCTCATGGAAATACTGTGTTCTCTACTGAGACACAATAGGTGCTACATTCTGAGTCTTTCTCTAAGCTTAAAGTAAAGTTATTTCTGCTTTGGCCTGGTCTGCTCAACATTAATCATAGACACAAATTTGTAACAGCTCCCTTGGGCTATTGTCACATGTGAGAATAAATTTTTTCCCATTGCAGAGAGTTAAGCAACATTTTTGAATGGTATGGTAAGCTTGTCCACTTGGATGATAATTTAATGACCACAATTTTAGACCTCCCACAAAACAGATTGTTCCTTTTCAGCGTTGTGCTGGGAAAAATAATTCAGGGTACCAGCTGGCAGCTGATACTGTGAAATACTACTTGCAAATAAGGACAGGAAGTTTGATGTAATTGCTAGCATCTTAGAGTAACTTTCTTGGGATTGCTGCTGAGCAGATGTAGGACAGGTATTAATTAAATTAAACCCAGAAAAAATGGTCTCTCAATAAACTTAAAAGTAGTGATACACATTAACCCAATGCCAGGAATTTAAATCTAATGTTCAGATCTGTATCGGGAAAAAAAGAAGTAACTGTGACTCCTAAGGACCGTCTAACTTCTGTTTTTAAATTTATGAGTTACAGAACTTTGCAGTGATGTATCTTTAATTTGACATTTGTGTCACATTCTTAAGCATCTAGAAGGTTATGGTACAGACTTTACAACTGCTGTGATACAGCAGTTAAATTCTGCCAGGTGGCATTACAGTGGTTAGAATAGAAGGTGTGTCAGGGGTATCTGTTGGTGCACATTGCCTTGCTGAGAAGGACTCGCTGCCCAATGGATGGATGGCAAAGTAAGGCTGGCTAAGCACAGTGTCTGACAGAGGCAAAGTAATTTAAATTACAATATCTTTGCTTCTGCCTATCCTCATGGCAGTGAGCAGTAGCCAAATGCCAGCCAGCATGCACCTTCCCTTTGTTGCACCAAAGGCACTGCTGGACAGATTGTGTTATTCCAGACGGTAGAGGGAGAGCTGCATTCTTCTCTCTCTCTCTCTCTCTGATGTATAATAGCATAAGCAGCTGAGGAGATTTTTTTGAGTTTTACCCTCCCGTATATTTTCTTGATAGTGAGAACAAATCAGTTAAAACGTGTGCCATACATCATGACAGCTCAGAACACCTATACTGTGTAGTACCCCTATAACATACATGCTTCTCACTCTCCTGCTCCCATCGATGCGTGCAAGAGATGGGTTGTATGAGATTTTGCTTCCTCTCTGGGAAAGACATGACTGCCGCAGTCCCCAGTTTTGACATCCTTCAGGCAGATAAAAGCTTCCTTTTTCTGTGGCTAAATGTTAGAGTAAACCAGATGCATGCAATCAATGTGAAATACCACATCCTACCTTCTCAGCAATGGTGTCCCTAATGGCACATCCAACCTGGGCTCCTTATCCTCCACTGATGCCCAGTTTTTTCGATGCCATGCTTCTTCAAGATCTCAAGCCTGCCATTTAAAATGATAAAAATATTATCTGCCATTATGTAGAAATACAGCCACTGAGCCTAGGACAATATGAATGAAAGCTGGAAACAAATTAAGCCACACTTCAGACAATGTGAACTAACATAATTTCATTGACTCTGGTGGAGCCAGATGGATTTACGTCAGCTAGGAATCTGGCAAACTGTGTTCATGGGTGAAATTATTTGCAGAACACACTGCTGGCAAACTCCAGCAGATTTTATAGACACTCTTTATTGACACATTTCCATGAAAACTAATATCTCTGAAGAACAAGCAAAAATGAGTATTTGGGAAGGAGGTGGAAGTTAGTTCTCTACAGCAGCTAACAGCAGCTATATTTGCCGACAGATTTATTTTTTATCAGCTTTAACACTTAGAGAATGTGAAATTAAAATTAGAAAAAGCATTTGGACATTCCACTTGACTAGGTGTAGCTTATATTTAATTTTAAGGATAGGTATTTTTATGTGGTAAACTGAAATAACTTGGATTCAGAATTAGCTGTTCTCTTATACCTAGTAGAAGCATCATTGGATTATTTTTAGACTTTGGACCTAAGAGTCTGAAGTAAGGCTGGGAATTTTCAGATCTGTTGGTCTGTAACATTTTTCATCTAGCCAAGAAATCAGAACAGTTTCAAATGCTTAAATATGGAGGGTGTTTGTAAGAGATTTATAGGTCACTGCCTCCTCCTTTCTGTGTTGGAGTTGTGAATGTGGCTGATCTAGCCTGTAAACATTTTCCACTGCCTTGGTTTGGAAGGATGTCATCTAGTAAACTGCTGCATTTCCGAAACATTTACAGCTTGTTTGGCAAGGTAAGGTAGCCTGTGGCCCCCTGCCTGAAAGGGGCAAGGAGAAAGGAGCGGTGAAACCAAAAATGGACCTGCCCCACCAAGGTCTGGTTTCAAAAGGAAGACAGTGGGCATGTGCCAGTCAGACAGTGTGCTAGTCGGGTAGGGACTGAGATGTGCACGGAGCAGTAGGGATCCTGTGGTCCTTGTACCTAGGGACCAGCAGTTAACTTGACACTACCTCCTATTTAAATAATCAGAATATATATATATAAACGTTTACTAGTTTATGAACACAATATATCCTAGAAACGTATTAGTATTTATATTTAGCGCTTGTGTAGTCTTATTGTAAGGGCGGCTTGGTGCAAGCAGTGGGCAGTTCCAAGCCTTGCATGCTTTCTGCGAGTCTTGGAAAGTCCCCACTCCTGTGGGAAAAGGAATTACGCTGCCCTTTGAATTTTGTTTTCTTTTTTAATTTCAAGCTCTCCAAACTGCTTGGAAGTAGGCCACTGAGAAGGCAAAGCAAACATGCTCTCTCTGCCTGGGTTTTGCTGTTCCCCACTAGATATATAATATTCATCTGAGGGAGAATAAGAAGCTATTTTCCCCAATTTTCTATACTGCCTGTGGGAATCTAATTCAATTTCCTCCCAAATTTACCAGTGAAAACTAAACAGTAAAGAATAAAGTTAAAGAGGCTTCTGTAAATCTCTGGATTCTAAGGTACTAAGGTGCAGCAGGATTACTGAGAGCAGGTTAAACTTCTTTTCTAGCCACAAAGCTACTTACAGATTTAAGAAGCTTAAAAACCTGATCCAACATTAGTCCTTGCTTTGCAAATGAAAGAATAATATATCTACCTATACAAAGTTATATTTGTTTTTATTGATTTTTTTTATCCTTTATTGTTGATGTAGCCCCATTCCACAAAGGAATCTTTTAGTGTGTGTTGTTTTGCTGGGAGATTATGATGTATTAGATGAATTCAGGGAAAGGCACATGGAAAAAGACTAGTGACCAAATGCGTTTCCAGAAATAAGCAAATAAAATAGAGGACTTACATTTCATTATTCTCATGCAGTGGCTACATTTTACCAGCAGAAGACAGGGGTCATCTTTGTCACTTCCAGAAAAAGATGTAGTGCCTTTCTTAGACTTGGATTCCATACAGCAACATGGACCCAAGATACTCACATGGCTCCAAAAATACTGAATAAACCTCAGAATTTACTTTCCTGCTTCACATGAGCTGGAACATTTGTTCAGCAGACCTACTTGCAGCCAGCAACCCATGTCACTTTCCGAATGCCAACTGTCCTTAGGTATTTTGCCCCTTTTAGCTCAGAATATCTCCAGACAGGTAGTCCGTGCAGTGAGCACTGGTAGCCTAGATTTCAGTTAATTATCTTGTTACCTCTTTCTTTTATGTGTGTGTTCCCATTGTCTGTTCCGTCCTGGCAGAAATAAATTGGCCAGCAATCATTTTCTTTCTTCCCAGTGGTGTCCTTTATACTTGTTTTCATCCCCACAGCATCTACTTCAATAGCAAAACTGTGTAGACATCTATTAAACTTTGGAAATTAGGATAAGGATGAGAATACTTTGGTTTTTTGACATGACATGGGAAAATCTTATGATATAATGAATAGTAATATTCAGCAGATATATGGTGTTTCTGAGACTGTCTCTCTATGAAAAGATGTGCCACGTAGTACAGAGATTTAAAGAAAAAACAGGATTTTCTAAGTATTTTCATGCTGTTTACCTTGTACACTCAATGGTACGAGAGTTTTGACACTTACTTGTACAGAGAGTTTCTCAAATTATAATGAATTTGTCTCAAAGTGACAAAAAATTAAAACCACAACAACATAGATAAAAGCTCTCAAAAATTAATGACTGAGATGCAAAGCTGGCTTTATCACAAATATTGTGTGGTATATTAGAAAGGTATTTTTATTTCATTTTCTCAACCTACATCTCTTCCTCCGTGGCTGAGCTATCACTTAAAATGTATTTGCAATGTGGAATTTTCACCTTTGTCTACTTTAAAACAGAAAACTAAATCTCACTGGTGAAGCTGCCTCAAGGTCATTAGTAAGCTTGAGAGGCATAATGTAGACAACAGCCTTAACACGTTTGATGTGCTAAACACAGCAGAGTCCTTTAAGACAACTCTAGCAAGGTGCTGGAAGTAGTTGTTAGCTCTGGGGAGCTTACTAAGGCTCCCTACATTGCTGGCAGTGTTTTAAAATGCCTAATTAAAACCGTGCGGGATGGTATTTTATGGTGTGTGCGTGCCACGTTGTGTGGGCAGCAATGTGAAGAGCAACCATGCCAGCTCCTGTGCAGCTTCAGGCTTTGCTCCCCTGGGAGCAGCGAGCTGACCTGCGTGGCATGTGAAAATGAAGAGCCCATGCAGAGGGCTTGCAAGCTGGTTTTAAGTTGATTTTTTTCTAAACTTTGGCGATGACCTAGAATGATCCAAAGATGTATCTAAGTGAGGAACATATGGCTAGTCGTTAAAAATGTATCAAAGAACTTCTCTTGCCTTTCTTTCTCATGAATGATCTCTTCAACATAAATAATCCCCTCATGCGACCCCGTTTGTTGGGTGGCACTCACATGCAGGAGCATCAGCACGCTTTTAGCGATTACCTTAGTGATATTTACGGCATTTTAATGTCAGTTGGCTGTATGTAAATAGAGTCTGTGAGGAACGCAGCACACCCAGGGCTCCTGCTCCCACTACAACAGCACTGCTCCTTCAACGCGCCAGAGTGCTTTCTGCACCTTATGTAACTGCCAAAAATACCATTTCAATTGCTTTATGACAAAATAATGAGTCTGTCAAAGATGAGTGGTCAGAAAAACAAATTTGTTCTCCCACACAATTAGAGTTTATAGCGTTGGACAGCAATATCAATCTCCAGTGATTCAAAATTGAATTTGCACGTTGGAGGGAAATGTGTTCTTGCGTGTGCTGTAACCAGGCTGCTTAGCAGGAAACGTCCTCGCAGGTTGAACTGGAAAGATGGATATGGGCTGAGCTGTGGAAACATCAGTATGGAAGTTGCCACAATGCAGACAAGTGTTGTGAAGATGTGGAGTTCACTTCCACAAGCTCAACGCTGACAGAGCTGCTCAAGCAACAGTCAACACAAAAACACCTGGAAAAACTGTCACCAGATATAACTGGCAGACAACTGTTCCCTTCAGGTAGAAAGCTGTTTCAAGGCCTGCATCTCCCCATACTTAACCTAATCCTGGAGCAGTTGATATTTATCATCATGGACTCCAGCCATTCTTTGTGAAGCCATATGGAGCATTAGACCTCGGCAGTGCCATTCCTGGCGAGCATATGCTGCATCTCAGAACTGCACTTTGCCCTTTGTTTATCCTTACGCGGGAGTTCTGCCCCGAGGCTGTTTGCCAGTGCAGCACAAAGGCTGCAGCACACATCCTACATTTGCCATACCTTAACCTGTATTCTCAAACCCGCTGGATCTATTACAGCTCCCTCAATCACCCCTTCCCGGTACACATACAAGCTGCCAAGCAGCTGCTACCACCCACTGCTTCCCAGTAACTGCATTTCTGGGCATGTGCATGTACTGCCTTGTAACGCACTCTGACTTTCTTTTTCCATTTCAAGAAACTATATAGGCATGAGATAATCTCATCTGGAACCGGTGCACAGTACGAGAAAGCTGTTCTTTAGGTTTTCAGAACTTCTCTGTTCCTACACTTGCAGCCTCAGTGACCATATTCTTCTCAATGGAAGCATCTACAAGGGCTATACAAAATTTTGCATTTAATATGCTTTGTATGCAAGTCAAGCCTTTCGTTACTGTCTCAGTTCAGCTAGAAACTGCCTTTCAAAGCAAGTGTTTAAAGAAATTACAAATGGTAGCTAGAATTTTCAGTAATAATTTATCATCATGGATATTCACATAAAGTAACAAAATATTTCCTTACCTCTGACACAAAAAGGAAATGTAATCTTCCTTAAAAAAGAGACGAGACAGATGCAGGGCTCTAAACTTGGGCAGTCTTCCATAGGAAACTGAGGTCCACATCCTGATCTGCTAGGAGCCAAATTCAGCTACCAGATCAGTGGTGCTCAGCTGATTCCCAGTTCTCTGAAATGCCTGAGGTCCAGACTGCTGCTTTGTTTTCACACTGCTCACAATCCAGGATATCTCATCACAAAAGCAGTTCTTTCATGGTATGTCTGGATGGTATTTTCACCTAAATAGTCTGCTTTCTGTAACCTTAAGTATTTCAGTTTTCCTTGCTGCTTATACAACAAATATAAGTAGCTTTTTATGGTACTCTAGTCATCTCCCTGCCCTGCTATGCACATTTATCTCTGGGACTCAAGCTCAACAGGCATTTCTCCTCTTTGCAGAAGTCTCTGAGATTGCCCATACATACCTTCTGATAAAGTCCCTGGGACAGATAGCCCAACTGATAGTGCAGCCTTCCTAAAAAAAAACCAGAAGTATTCAAAATATTACTTCCCTGTTTCAGGAAAAATGTCACTCCACATACAGCACAGAACTTGGTATTGCCTTGGTTTTGTCCCCAGACATGGTACCCTCCACCTTATACTCACTTTGCTTTCCACAGATACTTTTTTGTTCTCTTTCACTGTCTGCATTTTATGCTCATTTGGTATTCAGCTGAATCCTTGATTTGCTGCGGAAATCGTGGTTAATCACTCTGACATCTGTGAAGTCACCTCAGAAAAAGATGGTGCAAGAGAGGAGAATCAGAGCCTCCGTGGTTCAGTCCTCTGAATATCTTTTTCTCTATGCTTCTGCTCTCTTACTCCCTGTGTATAGCTACTGACACCAACAAAAGCTCCACTTCAGATTTCATTAATCTACAGCCTTTTTCATACTTGTATAACACTAATGATCATAAACCAAACCCAACTTTTATGTTGCCTGTACACTAGGAGTGCAAAAGGGAATGCATTTTGTCACACAGTCTGACCTTTTGTGGTTTGGGTTTTCTTTTTTTTGTTTTGGTTTGGGGATTTTTTGTCCCCAGTTTAACTAGCTCTCATTAACTCTACAATTGATGTTTTTAATATTTTTTTTTCCTTGATCTTTGATCTTTAGTTAGTCTTGTAGAAAACCACAGTGACCACATTTACTCCTTACTTTCTTCTCCTCGGAAATTACAAAGACCCATGGGACAGGACAGGATAGAAGCAGAGGGAGATAGAGAAGGCCAGAGTCCACTCAAGACTCCTAACCACATACTCAGCATTGAGGAAGGGGCAGTCTCTTTCTTCAGGAATATATGACAACTACAGCATCTAAGAAGTGCGGATAGACTTTGCACAAGGTTTTCTGACACATCCAGTCTTTACTTTCAGGTGCTTATTCAACAAGCTGTGCACCTTTACACCAATTAGAAGATACACCTACATTTATTTCCCCCACCTCAGTTCCTCTACCAGTCTGCAGCACCGTTTCACAGCCCTAGGAAGTAGAGCTTTTCCTTGCATCAGCTGGCTCTCTTCCTGCCTAGATCTGCTGCCTCTGACACTGAGAAGTCTGTCCAATAACACAGAAGTGTCCCCTGAAAGGAACCCCGTCAGTTCCTCTCTCTCTCATTTATTCTAGTGAGTCCACAATCTTTCCTGGTTCTTTCTCCACTGACACTCTCTGTTTTTCGGTCTTATCATTACTGTGTCTCTCTCCTGCTTGGGAGTCTTCCATTTTCATATTCCTGTGGACAGTAAAACCACCCATCACTTTTCTAAATAGCAGTGCCATTTACCAAAATCTTCCATCTCTCCTATGAACAGGCATATCTCATCCACTGACACCCAGACAGGCATCTCTCTTTCTGCAGCGGCTGCTCATGGAAAACATACTTTACAATTGATACAGTCTTTAAGCATCAATATTTTGTAACAATATAAAATGAATCACACTTTCTTTTCTCTAACATAATAAATATATGTTGGAAATTTCAATTTGAAAGGTGCTGAACCTGTTTTTCTTTAGAATGAGCACTGCCCAAATAACAGCAGTTTCATCTGCCTCATTTCCAGCACTGAGGAGGATGCTCCACTATCTGCTGTATTACAGATTCTTGGGGAATTTCTCCAGCAGCCACTTATGACAACTGCAAGCTTGTTTTACCCTGGGGATATATATGCATGTGGCCAGTTGCTGCAGGTCATATTCCTTCCAAATGGAAGTCAGCTTGACAGCTGCTAATTTGCACTTGGCCATTCCATGTGTTGTTTTGCTCTAATTATTGGTCAGTGTATGGAGCAGGTGACAAATGCCCACACGAGAGCCCTTTAAATCACTAGATGTACAGTCATTAGGAAAACAAGCAGACAGGGTTGTTAAATACTAGTTTTCTCTCCAACCCAAAACAGAAACCGATTTTAGCTGTTTTTGACATCTACTGGTAAAAGGTGATAATACCTTACTCTTTATGAAACCAGCCTCCCATTCTGTAAGTGTCCTAGTTTCAGGGAAAGGAGGGAATTTAAGAAAATATAGTTGTTCTAAGGCCAGACGCAGAATCTGATTTGACTAATGGTTTTGTCCCAAGGTTCGATTAGGTGTTCTTTCCTACATAAAACTAAATGAGCCTACCAAAATATTTCTTCTGAGCCTCAGCTACTACAACTATAGCAAATCAAAGCAGGCAAAAAGATTTCCTTTCTGAGCAAGAGTACTTGCTGAACAATAATGGCAAAACACCATTATAGTGAGCTTCCTCCTGCTGAAGTGTGGCATTGTAGGGGAAATTTAGTTGAATTGTTTTCTCAGACTTCCAGGGCCTAATTTGGAGCTTAATATGGGCCATGTTCTCTAAGAACTTAATCAGAGGACTTGTTTTGTTCCTGGAAGTAGTAATTCATTAGTTTTTGCAAGATTTGGATCCTCTCTGTCGTGAAAACTATGAATCATTTAGGTCATCTCAGTGGAGTTGTGTTAGTGAAGAAAAGATTCAGCATCCTAGAGTCATGGTAAAATTGCTGCTTTTAGACCTGTGTGAGCTGAGGACATTATAACGTGCATTTGAGTGGTGCCTTGTAAAGCGTGCAAAACACTAATACAGGCACTGCACACAGAAATAAAGTAAGACTTTAAGTTGCCATAAGACGTGCTTTACTAAGACTTAATCTGAACTTAAACTTCCTTCTAAATAACATCCTTTTTTTTTATTTTTGTCTTTTAAAAATAGGTGTAAGTGCAACCTTCACGCTACTGGCTGTAAAGAAGAAAACAAAAGGCTCCTTTGTGAATGTGAGCACAACACAACTGGCCCAGACTGTGGGAAGTGCAAGAAGAATTACCAGGGCCGACCATGGAGCCCTGGTTCTTATCTGCCTATACCCAAGGGCACTGCTAATATCTGTAAGTAGTTCTGCATAATAAGGATTTTTCATTATTAGAATTCTGCCCTGTATTGTGACTCTGAAGGGAGATTAATGCTAGTGAAAGTTTGTCATGTCTTTATGATCCAGCACATATAATTGGACAAGGTATCAAATTGCAAGTCTGAACTGTAAGTATGTCTCATCTGTGCCCTCATAGGGTTGGAAATAACTTGCATGAGAACTGCATGTTAGTATCCATGGATACAAACAGAAAGGGCTGGACACAGGACAGAAAGGGATAAGGAATGAAAAAACAGGGCCACCCTGTTTCTCCACACCCAGAAAGGAGAGAAACCGGTGGGAGTATCTGCACTACTGCTCCGGTCATAGTGCCCTCAGCTCACCAGTCATGCATCCTTATTGTCTCAAGATACCAAACAGCCTCAGGTCAACCTGTGAGATGAGGTCCTCTCACATTTTTTCCAGTTAAGAAAATTTAATAAAAAATCTGAGACCAAATTTTTCTAATTAATAACTGAAGATCTAAAGGTCTGTGAAGGAAGATGTTGATGTGCAGTACAGATTCACATGCTCACTTTTAGATCACTCTTAGTGTTGTAGGGGGAAAGCAAGGTTAAAACATGAGGGGTTTTATCTGCTTGTTTCCAGCCACTCAACAACACATATACTCTATTCCAGCTCACTTGCATATCACCTGAAGGAAGCTAGGGGCAGCTGCATTTCCTGCTCCTGGAAAGGATTGGGTTGAAAAACCCGTGGTGCAGAAAGAGAGGGCACAAAGACAAGTACAAGTATCAGTTCTTCTTTTCATACATGTACAAAACACACAATGATTCAGAAGCCTCCTGAACTGAGTTATAAACTTAAAATCCTTTGAAGAAAGGATTGGAGAAGATGCGGATAAATCACCAAACCTTTTACTAGAAGTTACTCGCTTATTTTAAGACTAGAGTCCACAGTTATGCCCTGATTAAAAGAAAAACATTCACTTTAGAACATTAGGATATGACAATTTACTGAAAAGTTATTTGGGAGAAACAGAGCTAAGCAGTGCAGTTCAATGAAAAGTTTAAAACCAGGAGCAATGTGCAGTGCTCAGAATGTTATCTGAGACTTCAAAGCAGCAGCTGTGAAGAATCAAAACTCAAAAATGAGTATCATAGGAAGCAGGACCTTATCAAGTTAAATGTGAGAGCAATAGACCAAGTAACAAACCATGAAGTGTGGGGGCATGAAATTATGATAAAATTCTTACTGAGCAGGAGAAAAATGAACTTCCAAAAAGCAGGGGAAAAACATTTTCTAAGAGTATCACTTTTTTACATGTTATAAAAAGTGAGTGTGGCTCAAAGAATTAATACTTTAAAGCTGTGTTGGGAAAAAACGGTGAGATTTACCAGTTTGGTTTTATTTTATATTTTATATATATAAAAATAAACATGTATATGTATGCACATATGTAGATTTTTATATGCAAAATGCAGTTGCTAGCTCAGTAATCATCTAAACTACTGACAAGATACATCTGAACATGAAAACAGGAATTTTTCTAAATGCAGCTTTCTCTGTCCATTATATCATTTCCAATCAGTTGAGCACACACCAGACGGAGCAGTGGAATTAGCGCCCACCAAAAGGATGCCTGAAGCTTGTTAAACCAACTTTCATCACTACTAAATTCTGTCAGATATGCATCAAAAACCAAAATGTTTTGCAAATAATATGCAGTCTTTTTTGAGTTTGATTGTTGTTACTACTATTATTATGATAGCATCGTGAAAACATAACCTCGTTTGAGCTGATGAAGGTGCTCCTTACCATCAAATCCTGATTTCAGCAGTGATCAGCAGCAGGAGTTTATGGCAAACAGGAAGTTTGAAGGATTCCCAGTTTCTAGCAATATGCTGGCTTTTTGAACTTGACCCTCCATTGTACCTTTTGGTGGTTACTAGCTGCTGAGTGGAGAGACACAGATGTCATAAGCTTTATCTCAGTGACATGCTAGGGCAGTACATCTCACATTTTAGTGACAACATGAGCAAAAGGTTTTTCCTTTTTTTTTGCTTCAAATGTGTTTATATGGTTAAGCCTGTACCTCCTAAGCTAGGAAGAAACTGAGAATGATGCATCCTTATTTGTGTCTATGGTAACATTTATGATTACATAGATTTGACATGTTCTCTCCTCCAACCTATTCTTCTCAATCTATTTAATCTTAACATACATAAAATCATGTCACATTTTGGTCATCTCTGCTTTCCTGGTCTCTTCTGGTTCTGTGATGTTATTCTTCTACTTTGCGAGGCTAAAGCTAGATGTGATATTCTAGACATGACAACAACACGGATCTTTTACAGTGGCATAAAGATATGTGTGCTTTATATTTCACTATTACAGAGACCAGTCCTTGAGTCACTTTTAAAGACTGTGCTAGGATTACAACATTTCTTCTGGTGACAGCTTATACATTACAGTAGTTACCTCAGAAATGGCATATTTGAGCTCCTGCAAAACACTTTTTGGGTGCACATCACCTTAGGGTAATTCTAATTGTTAGATATTATTTGTGTCTTCTAAAACACCTTTAAGTGACAAGAGACACTGAGATACTTCCTCTGAATGTGAGAATGTCTAATCTTCTTTGTTGTGAACATCAGAAAGAAACAATTTAGTATTCAGTACTTTTAGACCTTAATTGTCTGTCTACCCAAACATCTCTCTGGGAGGCCTCCTACCGTGGTTATTTTAACGAGAAAGAATTATTACCTTTTATGTGTGTAGCAAGTTTATTCTCAAAATGCTGTGGTTTATATTTAACTTGACAGATTTTAGGCTTATTTAATCTGTCTTTCTCCATTGAGATGACTTACACTTTTGAAGGGTATATTTCCAAAGTCATCTTCATTCTGTTGGTTTGCGCTAGGTGTTGGGTTGGGGGTTTTTTGTTTATAAGGTACTTGATTTTTATATTTTCTGTAAAATTTGGTGGGTTATGTGATGGTTCCAAATCTTTCATAAACATGCTGCTTGCCTTAAACTCTTTTTAGCTTTTTTTTTTTTTTTTCATCTTTCTTTTAACAAATTTCCTCATTTTTATCTGCTCACTCTCTGGAAGTTAAACATTACTGCAGTAGGATTTTGTTTTACCCTTTTACTACTCAACAAGTACACTGACTTTCAGTCCAGAAGTGGTTCTCTGATAACTACTTCTTGAATCGAGTCCTATCTACCACTCAGAATTAAATCAGCTTCTCTTCTTGTGGGTTGTCTGATTACTTGCTACAAGCACCAATCATTTATGGTATGCGAGAGCTTCATTTCTTTTCTCACTTCCTCATTTAATGCTGCATGTATGGGACCATATTAATTTATGCATTATTGTGTAAATTCTGCACAGCCAATGCAGCTTCACTTACCTTGTTGTGTTTATGTCACCACCTCCATGGTGCAGTCAGTAAAGCAGCCCTAGCATTATACTCTCCCTAGTCAGTCATGAACTCTGCATAGCTGCTGGAACACATTGATAGAATTAACTTCTCTGGTTTGACCCTAAACTTCCCTGGATGTTTTCAGTTTCTGGGGACGGTTTGTATAATCCAGTTGTAACAGCATCCTTTTGATACTCTTCCTCCAATTTTCAGAGACTGTCTTCTCCATCCAAGACCAAAATATTTTAATTTTTTTTATGGATTTGAAGGTTTTTTAACATGAGTGTACTTCAATAAAGTACACCTAAAAATAGTGGTATAAATGAAACACTCAGATTGGTTTTTTTTTCCACAAAACAAAAAGATCCTTTTTCTTGAGGTTCTGTGAATTTCGCAGAATCACAGAATAATATTAGGAGCTGGAAGAGACCTTGAAAGATCACTCAGTCCAACCCCCCTGCCTGAGCAGGATCATTTAGAGTAGATCACATAGGAACATGTTTAGATTGGTCTTGAATGTCTGCAGAGAAGGAGACTCCACAAGCTCTCTGGGCAGCCTGTTCCAGTAATCTGTCACCCTCACAGTGAAAAAGTGAATTTGAAAAAAGAAAAAGTGAATTTGAGAACTTTGCTCAGATTCAGCAAGAAGTCTAACATCCTTTCCCAAATCTTTCCCAACTGGAACTTCTCTTGTTTCTACTGTTCTGTTTCTGCCATTTTTCCATGACCAATATGATTTTATTGTGCCTTTCCAAGGTACAGCTCATGAAATACAAACCCATTCTCAATGACACTCCGGTCATAACCTAGACCTTGACAGAAAGCTGTTTTCTGTATCCTTCTCATTTAAAGTCAACATGAGTTTTTCAAGAGAATGCAAAATGTTTTTTCTGTGCTTTGCTTGTGAAAGACACCAAGTACTCTGTTGTTTATTGGCACTAACAGTATTTCCACATTTCTCTCCCGCATAGCATTTATTTTAGATTTTCACTCTATTTTATTGACTATTTTGTGATTACATTTATTCCCTCGCGCTGCCACATTCTGTGGATAGTTTGTTCTGCAATATGTTTTGACACTCCAAGTGAACTTATTGAATTTCTCTATACTTGGTATTACAAGACAGCTTTTCTCCTCAGCAGTTGTATGTATCTGACAGTGCTAGCCCTTTTCTTCCTCCTGTAGTTTAGATCATCTTTGGTGCTCATGTTCTTTGCTCCATCAGACAGAGCTGTCTAAGGTTGTGCTGGGCTCCCATCCATCAAAGCCTGCTCGCTTTTTGTCAGCCCTCCTCAACCAATAACCTGTACCAGAAGGGCTTGGCACTCAGCAAAAACTGCCTCACAGCTCTTACATGACTTCACTAATTCAGGGTTCAACGTGACACAAAGGATTTACACGAACACACGGACCACTGGTGATGCATTTCAATCAGCAGTTAGTCAGATAGTCTCAATCACGTGATTGAATTTCTCCTGCAGTGAGTGCCCTCTGGTTATAGAGCCTGTCTCAGCAGCACAGCCTTCATCTGCCCCAAATGGGAAAAGATTTCTACAGCATCACTGCAGCACAGCTGCCACAGAAAGTTTCTGGAAAAAAATATAGCACTGGAAGTTTTGCACTGGTTGCTCTCATAGGCATTTGTAGTTTTCCCCAAGAATGTTTGCTTGGGGAAAGCCATCTTGAAGGACCAGAGTAAATGAAGTTGGCCAAGAGGAGGGGTGCTGGCAAGAATCTAAATATTTCATATACCTGTAACTGAAAACATCACACATCCTGCTCTCCTGGCAAAGCAGATTCATAAAGTAGATGGTGCCCCATTTTCTAAGGGCTCTGTTCTCCCAGACAGTTGGAAGGAACTTTCCCGTGTCTGTTTTCATGACTGAGGTAGAGGGGATGAACCCACAAGAGCTTTAGTTGAAGGAAGGGGACACTTCTGCTTAAGAGGTAAAATGTTACTTCATGGTGATTTTGATAACAACTTTCACAGAAAAATAAGAAGATATGAATTTAGTAATAAATTACAGAACAGCAAAGCCTCTTATTGTTCCCATTTTAAATTACATATTAACTTTGGCTCATGAAGATTACAGAAGATGTAAAGCTACAGGAAGGTATCACACAAAAGCTGTGACAGGCTGGGAAACTTGGGAGTGAAGGGATGGCAGAGCTGGAGCATATCAAGAGCATTCAGGAGAACAGAAGTGTCAGAAGGACCCAAACATCATGAACTAGCTCCCCTCCAGCCAAGTATCCAGTGCAATGGGCAGCAAAACATTGCAGGTACATACCTAACAACCAGTGCACTACAAAACTGTATTTTCCTGTAAATGGGGCTTGAAAAATTAATCTTCAGCACTCTGTGCTCCTGCCTGACCCTGCTGAGTTGGTTGGCTGTGCTGGTTATGGTGGCATCTGTTGCTGGGAACTGAAATGCTTCCATTTGTCACGGGTTTCAAACAACTCTATATTTGCTGTATACAGTGAAGAGGAGCAATGAAAGAGGGTTCTAGTCCTTAAGCAGCAGTAGGGGAACGCACAGTGTCTGCCACAAGGTACTCAGAGTTCTAGAAACAGGCTGACTTTCCAGCTTTTTGAAGTTTCTACTATCTAATATTCCATCAATAAATTATGATTGCTTGAAAAAAAAATCCTTTCATCTCACTGGGTTTCCTAGGCAAAGAGTTTTTGTTACTGGCCTGGAGTCAGCAAAACAGCCTGAGAAGAGGCCCAAATTTTAAAAAGTGTTACCAGAGACACCAAAAATTAAATATTTTCTCTTCCCCATTTATTGTGAAAGAGAGGATAACAAACTTAACCTGAGCAGTTCTTTTCCTGGGAATTAAAAATTTTCAGTCTTTACAGAGCAAGCAACTGCAGAATTAAAAGAAGCAGGAATTCCAGGATACTTGCAATAAAACAGATAAGAAATTTCCTAAGAATTGTGTCTTTTGCTGTGTATGGTCCTTTCCCTGAATACAGGTTTGGCAATACACAGGTTTACTCCTGTGATTGTTACAATCGCCCCCTTTGAGGGATTACAGGATGCTGCGTTCCTTCAGCTTCTAAGGGCTTAAATTACTAGAGAACTCAGAACTTCTGAAATTGATGGTGAGGGTCTGATATTGCAATCATGCCTTACTGGAGGAATCACAAAGGGAAAAAAGACTCACTGCAGGGAGTCCTGTCATGCTGCAGCACAGATATTCTAGCAGAAGATCAGATGTGGCATTAACAGCCCTGCTCTGACCCTTGGTTATGGAATACAGCTCTGTATTTTGCTCCTGTTTAAGAGTTAAAACGTGTGTTGTAGAGTGCAATACAGGGACATGTCTGTTGTCAGAAAAGCTCTCACACAGCTTTGATCAGCAATTAACTTGACTCCAAAACCCATGGCATTATTTACTGTCGAATCCTGCCATACCTTCACAGGAGGCAGTCTTACTCCTCAGTCTCTGGGCTGTATTCACCTCACCTGGGTAAGTCACTGAGCTCCTGGTGATACCGCCTGAATGTGAGCGAGCTGGGAGTACCGTTTGATAGCAGCAGAAGCCTGTCCCTGGTTCTCTGTCATTCAGCAGGGGCATGTTCAGCTTGCAGTTAAGAAGAGGTAGAGAAGCCCATGGGAATGGTGGTAGCCAAGACCAAGGTGACTGAGTAATTCCTTCATCCCACATGTATTCCGTGCCCAGGAAGAGATGCGGCCTGACTGCATTAGTTGTGCCGCTGGAGGGAAACGCACACAGGCACTGGTGACAGAGGTGACAGGGGTGATAAGAGGGACTGCAGGGTATGACCTAGCCTGGGATTGGAAGCAGCAGTGTGGTCCTTTGCACCGAAAGCTTGATGTTGTTCCTTTGTGTTATGGATTTCTCACTGACACAAACTATAAAAGAAATCAAAAGCTCACTTTTTTGCTAGCATCTGATTTTCTTTTTTCTCTCTGTTCTCAGCCATCAGCTCCATGGTAGCTAATAGCTAAAACAACCCATTTCTGGAAAAAGGGGAAACGAGAAAATTACAGGGCAGATGCACAAGATTGTGTGAAAGGAAAACACCAGATTTTTTTCTCTCAAGCAGTGCCTGTATATTTAGATGCACTTAGAGTGAACACGTAATATACCAATCCAGCACTCTCCGGTCAAATAAAAAATATGTAGTGACAGAGACTTTCTTCTGCAGTGTTTGCCATTTTGGGGGCAGCAGCTACCCCTGAACTTTCTTTGCATCCTTTACTTGCTTTTTCCTCACTATAAAACCATTACCATTAATTACCATCCCAGTCATTTCAACTGGAAGATAATCTAGACTGAACATTAACACTGAAAATCCCTAAATGCAGCCAGTTGGATTTATTTATGTCTAGCTGAACAGAGTTGTGCATCAACAGAAGCAACAGGCCTCTCTCTAGAACCTGTTCACACACTTTCAGAGTACTCGGGGATTTCAGGAGAAGGCTGACTGGAAGCTATCCACCTCACATAACGTGCTGGTTTCCACCCAGGGGCCAGCAGCAGGAGACCTGTTGGTGTCCCCGGCAGTGGTGCCACAGGAGGGGTTGAGTCCCCACATGCCTCCACAGTGGGAGCGGGAGAGAGGCAGAATGACACCTCCTGTGCCTCATTACCTAAGGATTCACACCAAATGCAGCTCAGCAGAATTCAAGAGCTACGCTCAATATGTAGCTCCAGATCTCACAAAAACACTCTTGCTAAGAATAATTTTCCCATCATATGTGCAGTTTTCACAGAGCGTTAATAGATCCTGCGTCGTGGCCCTACGCTCTTTCCCAGACACACCTAATGTGCCATTCGCACACAAAGGGCATCAAGACACACAGTCATGGCCAGTGGCCACACACAGGGATCATACCTGCTATTTCAAAAACCAAGCTGGATACAGAGGACCACACCAACCCAGAAACTCAGTATGCAATATAGGCAAAGGTTTTCAAACAGACCCACAAGACAACTTTGCAAGGTTAATACAGAGCCCTTCAGGCTAGCAGGCAACATGTTTTCATTATTATCTGCCCAGGAAGCATTTACCACTATGAATTCATTGAAAATTTTGAAATACAGTAAAGTGAGGAGAGCAGACTTTCAGGAAAACCTCTCCCTTTGCTACAATCTGTCAGGAGAGAAAAGGAAGGATATTTCTATGTGTCTGTAGGAGAGAAGGAGGTTTGAGGTGGGGGAGTATACCCAGAGGAAATACAAATACCATTTCACAGTGAAAGTTGTGAGTGCAAGAACACAGTATCTGTTTTTTTTATCTAATATTTGTGCAGTTCCCATCAGTGCATAAAGGAAAACAAATCCTGCTAATTTAAAACAGCTACAGTGACTTGTGGGAATGTAAACAAGCTGTTATTGAAATTTTGAGGGAAATTGTTTGAAAATTGATTGCCTTTTTGACATTTAAGACAAAGGGATACAAGTTCTCCTACATTATAGTAACTGAAAAAACCACTTTTTGTTACTTTTAGAACTGTAACAGCATTGTCCCATTGTAATTACATTTGTATTTAGCTGTTAACACATCATGATTCTAAATTTGTGGAAAATACACGTTAATCTCAGCAGAAGTAAAAATAATTAACATTGAAAACAGTGTCTGCCTGCGGGCTGGGATAGCAGCAGGTGCTGCCCCCCATGTGGTGCCCAGTGCTCTGCCAGAGCGCAGGTTCTGTAGGACGTGAAAGCACAGAGCTGCGATTCTGACCTGTGTCCCAGGACTAATGTGGTGAAACACAAAAGAGCTGTTCATGGCCGCCACTCTGCAGACACAATTGCTTCAGCATTGTCACAGCTGCAAGTTAGAAATGTTCCCAGGTTGACTCTGCAACCTTGCTTACAGTGAACAGCATTCATCCTGAAGACACTCCTGTGCTCCGCCTTCCTTAGTTGCCAAATGAGGTCCATACCATCTCAGAGTAAGATGGAACTTCAAGATGTTGAAAGAAGCCTGGCAAATGTTTAATGGAGAAACAGGTTTTTGCAGTGAAATGAAGGCCATCAAAAGTCAATTAAACTTACAAAAGGCAAATTGTAGTTAAATAAGATGATGTAAATATCCAGGACTTAAATACTGATCTGCAGTAACCCAAGAGACCAGCAATAGTGGCATTAACAATACCATTTAATCTGAAGAAAATGGCATTTCAAGAAAAATTTTGTGTCTGTCTTTTTGTGCTACACACCTTTCAGGGCAGACCTAACATCAAGCTATGTGTCAGGACTGCATCACGCAACATGAGATCCCACACTGCTAATCCAGCAGAGGAGTTTTACTCCTCAGCCGCCCCATCTCTTCTGGTAAATCTCACCTGCCTCCAGAGTGGTTGCTTTGCATTAATTCAGTTTAGGAATTGAAATGAAAGCAGGAAAAAAAAAAAATCAATGAGAGACTTAGTCAATATGACCAACCTAATGCATTAGATTGCTTCGCTCAATTACCTTTCTTTTCCATAGCTTAATTTAGATAACCATCAGGTAAAAGAGAAAAAAATAGCTATATACAGTTAATGCAACAGAAGGTATCAACTGGTTTTAACAGCTGGCCAAAGCAGTTAGCAATGCATCTATCCTGTGGTTAAATTATTCGTCTAGATCTGCATAATACATGCATGGCTGGTATTTTTTATCTAGACCATTAAACCTAATAGCTGGTTAGTTGAAATACAGAACTGTTTTTAACAAATTCATGAAGTTCAGAGAGCTGGTGTAGGTCTCAGAAATACCCATCTGTCAATACGCTTGAGTGGTCCCTGCAGCCTCCTACTGAAAAATCTAAAGACTCTGCATTTCTGAAGGGCTGGGTACATATTGGCAGTTGCTTGGGTTTAACTATGTGTTGATATAATATTCTGAAAATTAGGAAAAAAATGTTTTTGGATTCGTAGATGCAATAGCTTAGCCAACTACAGCAAAAAGCTAACTATACTCTTTTTGGTTTTTGTTTCTCTACAGGTATACCCAGCATTTCCAGTATCGGTAGTAAGTAATTAAACCAGCCTTGTTTTACATTGTCATTCAGCTTCTTGGATCTAACTTCCCAACATCCCTTTCTGGTGTAGATAACGTTTCTCTAAAACCACGCTCTGTAGTGTGGGGCCTGCATGTGTAGGCATTGGCCATCCTCTGTGTGTTAACATGTAACCGTATTACGTGGTCAGATGGAATGTCCCTCCTGACAACACATCAGCCTTTACCTGCAGATTTTCTGGTCAGCAGATGAAAACTGACTGCTCTAAAACTGAGTGTTGCACAGAAAATTAAGACACTGTTCCGCAGAAAATAGTTGTTGAGCATCTGAAAAAACCACAACTGTTTGCTAATAGCGGAGAGGTGTAGGAGCATCAGTTTTCACGTGGGTGTATATGTGTGTGTAAATTTAAAGAGCAAACAGAAGAGTTCATAAATGGAAGAGGTTTCACTTTAATGAAGTAGCCCAGCAAATGCAGTGTATCTGCTGGAATTTGCATTAAGCCCAGAGACCTTTGAACTGGGCTTTACTCCACAAAACAATCAGAATTGTGTTCTGTTACAAACACCTGCTTTCTGATATGCAAGTAAAGCACCAAAATACCACACAAACTAAAACAAAATGATACTACCATTATGCACAGAACAAGTGTATCAGTGAAATAGGTGGTAAATAAAACACTTGAGGAGACTAAGTGCACAGTAGCTGAGCTGTGAGTCTAGCTGACTTCCATAGCTGAGAAGTGCACACAGCCATGACACCTCAGCAGATTGCAGATAAAGCAGACAGGTAGAAATGGGACCTGGCTGCTGCTGACTGAAAGACTATTCCCCAGAGCCTCAGCTTTGCAGAGGCTTTAGACACAACTTGTGTGATGCAGGACTATTGCAATGTCGCAAGATCACAGTGGTAAAATGCAATTTGCCAAACCCGATATCCAGCTGAAAAACTAATAATTTGGGGGAAACTGCCTCACTTCTTATGATGTGGGGGTCAGGTCAGTCAATTTATAAGCAACTCAGTTTACTCAAGCTCCTGAATGGCACTGATTCATTAAGCAAGTTCAGTGCCACCAAAGCCAGTCTCCTTGCAAATGAGAGCAGCGTGAAGAGCTGAAAGCCGTGGCGTCTGTTTTGCAGCTTTAAATGCTGAAACAGCACCAGTGACAGTAACATGCAAAGCCCTCCAATCCTAACGCCACTGCCTGCAGGACTGTCTCCTTCGGAATTCACCTGCCCGCAAACGCATCGCGATATGCTGCCTTGCGCTTGTGCATCTATGTCATAACTCAGAAAACTAACTAAAGGAAAGAGAAGTTTATGTCACTGCTCCCAGGAATATTCCTGCCATCAATTACAGAATGGGATAAATGGGAAAATAGCTCTTTGAAGTCTGTTGTGCTGTAGTTTCTTAGAAGTGTGTTGCATGGTCTATATGGTTGTGTTTTCACTTCACACTCCATACAGCCTACTTCACCCCATCTATCATTTCTGAGCATCAGCAGATGTTGGCCTTTGAAAACTTAATAGGGAAACTCAAATACCTTTTCAATAATGGTGACCTGAAAGGATGCATTGTTGACCTCTTTGTACTTTACACGGGGGTGATGAGTAAAGCTTATCTGTTACAAATCGCAAAAATTCTGGTTAACATTCCATAGGAGATACAATCGTTTCTGCAACTCTGTGCTTTATCTTTAATCGGATGCAAATGCCTTGGAATAACGTGGTAGAATTCAACAAATTTCTTTGCCTACCTGGAAAGGATAAGATATGAACATCTCTTCATGAGCACAAGTAAATACTGATACTCTGCTTGGTTTCTTCATAGATTTTTTTCTTAAATGGCTCAGGGGAAAATACTTCTACACGCACAATGTTCTGAACATCTTTTCTATAAAATAGAAATAGCAGAATTATTGTTAAACAAGGATAGAACCCATAAATTTTTCCTGTTCTCTAAGAGAATTTAACAGAAGTACAATTAACACATAAAACCAAACAAGATTAATTAGTTGTGGCTGCTTTAATGGATTCTTCATGATTTCTTCTTTTGTCTGTGCTAATACAATGTTTGTGTTCCTGTCAGCAGAGTTTTTCCCCATCTGGGGACAGGGAGCTAGTCTCAGGAGATGCAGTGTGGGTTTTATTTTGCCTGGCAGCAGACACTAATGGGGGCGGGGAGGGCTATTGGCTTTTGTGTGTGCTTCAAGCTTTTCCTAGTAAATAAGGAGGATGGGGTTGGGGCGGGGGTTACAAAGACTGAACTGCCGGCATACAAAGAATATGCCACAGCAAGCAATGTTCATTTAACACTTAAGACAGCAGTGAAAACAAGCAAAGAAAAATAAAATATATTTACCTGTGTGCACGTGTATGTATAATTCTCTATTCCTTTTTTTTTTATCACAAAGGATCTTGTATTAAAGCAGCTCATCATTAAAAGTTTGAGCACAAAGAAATAGTGGTCATTAAGTAAACATCCTTTCTGATCATCTAGAAAAAAAAGAAAAAAACAAATTAGAGCTTTCCCATTAAGGTCATTTGTACCTGCTGTTGTCTGTCAGTTGAATAATAGGTTCTCTGGTCATTTCCAGCATTCTTGGTTCCAATGCTGGCCCTTTCAGCATTTTTCAGCCATGTCTGGAAAAATACTGGTGAAAGTGTTAGCAATTAATGAGTCCCAAAACCATTTCATAATTTTAAGCAATGCTTATATACAGTATGCAAATATTCTGAAAACCACATTCTTTTACTTGCTAAAATAATGATTGTACAATTTTACACAGACCAATGCCTCAAAATGTTCATTACCGTGACCAAAGTTATTAATCTGTACGTGTATGTCTTGAAAAAGTTGACTCTTCTAAACTATAGCTTCTATCTTTATTCCTGTAAAGCATAACTCCACTAATTATGCTAAACAGTTTGTTATAAAGGGTATAATTAGATACAGGATAGGATAGACATGATGTGCAAATAGCTCTGTGTGGGTGATTATCACCTTAAAGCCTGCTGGTGGCGGATGAGTCAGAGTTTAGAGACAGACCGTGCACCCAAGTGCAAGATGCAATCATGATAATCAAATGGTATTTTCTGCTTTGTTCTCCAGGTTTTTGTTCTTCTTTATAGCCAATTTCAAATTAGGATATTTTTTTTAATGGTAGCGAATGCAAGACACAGAAGTTAAAAAACAAAGACTGAATGGGCGTTCTTTTATTTTATTGTTTCCTTAACCTTGAAACATCCAGAGATATTTTTCTGGAAGTAAAATATTTTCAGGGTGAGTGTAGCTTTGTTTTATACATTCATTATTACATTTTTATGTGGTAAAATTAATATATATCTGAAAAAGTTGTGACAGCAAATACCTGCAGATTATTTTTTTCTTTTTTAGAACCCTACAAAGTACTTTGCCCCCTTGTGGTAACCAAGAAGTTCTCTCATTAAAGTTACAGTCAGGGGATCAAAGCTATTACCTCTGGACTGGAGTATGTACACAAAACATGCCAGTAGGATATAAACATGCATAACTGAGTTGTACCTTACGTTTTTATTGTTACTTGAGGTCAGGTTTTACAGAGAGTGCTGTACTATTCAGAGACCATTAAGATGTTTATCTCTTTAGAGCACAAAAATATTGTCCTCAGACTGCATCTATTATTTTGGGCATACTAACAAAATGTTCATTTCAATTCAGTTTCATCCAAATCTGAGTTCTTAATAAATAATACTGTTAATCAGGCTTCTCATCTAAGGCAATCACCTTATCTAAGTAGCTGATTATAGTATCAAGCTAGTAACAGTATTTGTTTTTCCCCTTTTACTTTAATACTTTGAAGCACTCAATTTTTCATGGTAGCAATTAAATTTTCCATTATATGAGAACATTATTGGGCTTCTGATAGGCTGCATGGTATAACACTCGTTTGATCACTGGATCTGAAAGAAACTTAACATTTCAAATAAAAGACATTGTGAGTGGTTAATTTACCTGGTAGGATTTGTAACCAAGCCAGTTCCCTTTCGTATAACTAGGATTTCACCTTTGAAGAGCAGTAAGCAGCACATCCTCTCTACACTGAGCAGAAACTGCCTCTGCAGAGTGATTTGTAGTGCAGGGTCAGAAAACTGCCAAGGTTGCTCCAGGGAGCACTGACCAGGGCATAGGTTGGGATTTATGGGAACCTTTCTTTCAGTTTTTGTTTTGCCAGATCCACCAATTTTAACAGATAAGAAGAGCCATTCTCACCCGTCTAGCAGATAGGACTACTTACGGTTTAGTCTTGTTTCCCATTCTTCATCCCAGTTTACCTTCATCATCTTGGGCTAGTTAAAAGCAGTCAAATTGTCTTTTCAGTGCTTTTCTGTATTTGCTGTGGTACAGGGGAAGTGACTTAATTCCCAGTTCTCTTTTGTTTAACCATTAAACAATGAGGCGATAGGAAACCACAGACCATAAGGAGTCAGCATTTCAGTATGTACTGCGGTACCCATGCAACGCACAGTGCACTCACAGTGTGCAAGTTGAGCTCCAGTTACTCTGGGAGATTTGTACTGAGCCAGCATGATGCACAAAGATTTTTAAAAATATAATTAGCTACAAAGCTTGGGGAGAAATCACTAGAAAATGCACTCCTATATTTTACCCTCTCCTCTTCTTTCTGTACCTTAGACATGCAATCAGTTTACTTCATAGAGTACAAGGGGAAGAATGAGGTTTCCAAATCAGCCTTCTGATTTTATAAAAAAGTGATCTTGATTTACTGTTCTTCATCAGTTGTGAATTACTGTACAATAATCCCAGTCGACCAGCCAATTTCAGCATCTTTGTAGGAAAAAGCAGAAATCAATCAAAATAAAAATAAAAAGTCCCCACAAACTATCAACAGAATAATTTACTGGTTTTACCATGAGAAAATACCTAAATATTTCCTTCCAAAAATACTTGAACTCATTGTACACTTCTGCAGATATTTTACTGAAAATACTTAAAATTAAAGAATACTCCCTCAGACATCGTTAGTTGGAGAATTATGCAACATATTTATGAAAAACGATTTTTTCTGATATCTGAAAGTTTCCAGAGCTGGATCATTGGATTATATTTTTAAAGCCTCTAAAAAGATCACTTTCTTTTACTCTGAGACAGCAAGTGAACATGTAAAGGACTAATTGCATTTAAATTCTTCCAACAGTTATAAAAGCTGTTATGGCTGAGGAGCTGCCATAAAACAACCACATCTTCACATTTATGCAGAATTCTCGTTTCTTCAAAGGAACAGGTATGAAACTTCCTACATTGCTCCAAAAAACAAAATCTTGGCTAAAATTTGGCCACGTTTTGGGTTTGCTTTTTTTTTTTAAATTTAATAAAAGAAAGGGGTGATTTTAAAAAACAACCAACCAACCAACATAAACTTTTCAGCATTTCTGCCCTTTTGATAAGTTAAATTTTGCAGTCTTACTAACGTTCTGGAAGGCAAATTTTAAATGAGGTAGGCCATCATGACTTCAAACAGACCTAATGAGTTGAAATGCTGTAGTAATGGTAGCATGATCTGTGCAGTGTGGGATGGCATGTGATCTGATATAAACACACCCCGTTATTCCAGCAGTTACTCTATCTGCTGCTGATTTCAGTGAGCATGATTTTTATTATTCCTAATTTTTGTCTATTATTAACAACTAAACCCGCTGTCATGCATAAAACTTCCCTGTGAAAACATCTGTATTTTAGAATAAATATTTACTCACTCCTCATGGTTTAAAACAGGCAGTGGAAAGGCCAGTGTTCAATGACTAGAAACATGAACTTCTACCAGAATCATTAAGCTTACAGTATTATTGTGTGTGTGTGGTTTTAATAGAAGTTGAAAGAAAGTTAGAAAAAACATCTTAATCATAGTCTCTCACTAGGGTTCCTTATTGTTATTGTAAATTAAGTAACTAATGATAGTTGTCAACACAAGTGCTCCCTTTCTGCCACTACAGCGAGCATTATTTAAGACTTACTGATTTATTGGTTGCAATTTTCAGCAAATGCATTCTTTGTGGACCGGGTCAGCAGAAACAGTTTAGGAGATTAAAATACCCTGGTCTGCTGTAGAGCACAGATCCCCAGGCAGCACCATAGTCTTCATACACTCCATCACCTGCGCTCTTCATCCCTGAGGAAGGATAGCTCCTCTCCGCAGGAATGCATTTTAATTTTACTGCCAGCTCAGCACTTTGCTGGAGTGAAAATCAGCAAAGTGTTGATTAATTTCTGCCAACATCATGATAGGTTGGTTCTTTTCCTGTGCAGCTGTGTGGTTGGAATTGGACTGAAACTACTCATTTGTTTCCGTTATTTCCCCACTCTGAAACCATGATGTAGCCCATGGTACAGACTGAAGTTCTAGTGAATATTTGAGACATATTTTCTTCCTTTAATAACATAGGTAATTCTACTGTTGTGTATCCAGAAGAAGGACTAGGAGTAAAAAAAAAAAAAGAAAAAAGAAATGATCACACCCATAATAAATATGTATAATTCAATAAGTTTCTGCTTACTTCAGGAAAGTAAGATTTATTCCCCACCCCGTAGTTATTTTCTGCTTGCAATTGGTTTTGGAACAATAGTTACTAAAACCACAGAAACTTCCAATGCAGATTTAAAATGTTGTATCTGATCTTCTGCCCAGCCATATAACTCACATGCCACTACCCTTAAAGGTGACTACAGTAGCTTCACTTTTAAATAACAACTCTAAAATGTATTTGTAGTGTCCCTTTTTCACATTTCTGTAGTCTTGTTTGCCCAGAAAAACTGTCACAGAATATATTACAGTAGATTTATATATCTTCTGGAATACCTACACTAAAAGTCCTTAATTATTCTGGCAAATAATTAATTACAGAATACACTTTCCATACATGGAACTGTTCTGGAAGAGCTTAGTTTATCTTGTCAACTTCGCTATAAATAAAACCCTTGGTGGTAATCGCCGAGGACTAGAAATATTTTCATAAGTTGCTGTAAAAGAATAACTAGCTGCTAAATGAATCCTTCCAGTGCCTGCTCAAAGAATGACTCATCTGCTCCGATACACTTGTGGGAATGACAGTCAACATTCATTGACTTGGTTGTCTTACATATTTTTTTTGATAAAGCATTTAAATTGTCTCAATTTAAAGTAAATGAACAACTGAAAATTTCAAAGATAAGAAGAAAGGCCTTTATCAAGAAACCTGTAGTTTTTATGATAACACATCCCATGAATAAGGATTTAAGAAAAAATCTTAACTTTTCCAAAGATTAAAAAAAAAAGCACTTAATAGACCCCCATTACCAGCCAGCCCGCAGACACTGAAGACAGCAGCAGGTTTTGACCCTGAACAACATCATCTCACAGTGAATTTGACTTTGCAAATGACCTGTAGAAGTCCCTTCTATGGATGGTTATAATTATCACTAATAACTAGTAATAATCACTGGTAACAATACTTAATGGGCAATGTTCAGGTACTGTAAATGTGCTCTGTATTGTTTTGGATGTCCATTAAGAAAATCGTCTCAGTGTAATCCAATTTAAAGGGTCGGAGTATTTTAATTATTTTGCAGTAAGTCACAACCTCCATTTTAAGTGAGTTTACTAAAATGAGTGCAGATCTATAGCATTCGTAGGATTACTAAGAAATAGGTAACACTGATTTCTCTATCATTTGAGTAATGATTTTATTTGGAGAGGACAAGAAGTTCCTTGGGGAAATCATCATCAGAATAAGATTATATATGAAGTAATATTGATTATATGAATTAGATTACATAAAATACTTTATTTCCTATCCTGACATAGAGTTTATTAAATGGCAGATAATCTAGAGAGGTAGTCCTAAGGCATTACGAAGCGTTGATACTATTATTTTTACTTCTGGTAATTTCTAGGCCATTTCAGCTGAAGACCGTTAAGCATGTATACTTTTGGAGTAGGTGTGCAGGAGCAGGATATCGGAAGCTCCTTTCCAAAATGTTACAGGCTTTACACCAGAACCTTGACGTTGCACAATGGCTACAAAAGGCTGGAGGGGACAGCAGGACAATGTAGTCTACTACATTGCTTTTCTTTTTTTAGCTCCTGATTTTTGTCTGTATTCTCTCATGTCCGGTCCCTTTTAAATCTTGAAGTCAAGCTCAACTGTTCTACCCAAACCTGGAACAATGATTTAACTGCACTAGTTATTTGTCTGTGTGTGCCTAAAGTCATTTAACGTAACCAGTCAGTCAGTGTTTCAGGAGGAGAAGGAGAAGGAGAAGAAAGGTGGTGTCTCAGGTGCACAAAGTGACAGTCTTTCAGTGGGCTAGGGCTGGGTAGCCCTAGCCCACTGAAAGACTGTCACTTTGTGCACTAAAAGCCACTAGTATGGCTTTTAGATACCTTTTGTCATATGCTTGGACTACTGTGTTTGCGCTTCCTATGTGTGTGAATTGGTGGATCTGACTGGTAGAGGCAGGTTACTTTTGATCGGTACACAGCCTGTTTGAGGATCTACCAAAGTGACTCAGTTTTTCTTTTTTTTCTGTGTTCTTAATAGGGAAAAAGCACAAAAGTGCAAAAATATGATGTAATGATGTGATTAAATCACAACTTGACTGATTCAATTGCAGAAGACTACCTAGCAGTAAATGGCACAGTGCCAAAATCACGTCTTCCTTCCACATCACATGTTTGAAGCCTCAGTGTTTTTGTCATAGCATCCCTGCAGTTTTTCCACTAAGAGATAACAGTGAAACACACCTTCTTCCAAAAGACTTATAAGCCTAAACCCATAATGCCAACCAAGCTCTGACAACTGCAATCTACTTGCTACCCGACTGATGTCCTTGTAGGTACAAATGAAGAAATAGTTCTTCATATCACTGCAATGTGGGCTGATGTGACCATTAAGGAAAATTCTGTTTAGCTCAGAAAAGAAATCAACCACTGCAGTACTCACAGAAATTGGAAAAATGTGATGTTCAAATCTAGGCAGATGGAAACAGAGGAAAGAATATAACAGAAATATAAGGAGTGTATAAATACCATTTCCCCGATTAGGGCCCAAAGTAAAGCTTTCTTTCCTCCTCCTGTGACCTCATCCCCTTTATTAACTCTCAGCTCCAACACCAAGCACTGGTCTGCTAAGAGTACCGGGGAGTGATAATCCTTAAGCCCAAAGCACATTGACCAAAGGAGGTGAAACTCTAAAGAGACACGGCTAATTCTTTCACTGAGAGACAAAATGCTTCTGTGTGTAAGTAACACATTCCGTAGGGCCTTTAAGAAATGTAGACATTTAGTGTTCTTGAGAAGAAAAAAAAAAAGAGGCTGTAAAATATATCAGTAGACGTGATAGGAAATAGATACAGCACACAAAAGTGTGAAAGAAAGAGAAAAGGCCCACTCTACCGGCAAATATATTTCTTCTGATAACAGAAATAGAATTCACTCAAAAGGCTCTAAAACAGGATGTTACGGTAAGATATGCGTCTTAAATGAGAAATCCATATTTGTCTGATAATGTCACTTTATCTCTACAGAGCAGATTTAACAGAATATGTTCCTGTTTTGTTTCTGGTGTTGGAATCACATGTGTTGGTCTAGGATATCTTCCTATCAGGAAGAGTTGTATTTTTAAACCACAGAAGATAAATTGTTATGCACAGTATTTTATGTCCATTTGGTGTTTTGGGAATCATCAATTGCTTGTTTTCTTGTTCAGTGTGGAGTTATGTAATGTTCAAGTGCAACCTAGACTAGTCCAGTAATGGATGTTTGTAACCTATGTCTTTGTCCATATGCTTGCCTGTTTAGAACAATATCACAGATGCAAATAACAAAACCTGATTTTTCCTGATGCATGCAGATCCTCCAAAGTTTGATAGGATATGGCCGAATATTTCTTCCCTTGAGGTTTCTAAACCAAACCAAGGTAGGATGCTGTCAAATTCCTAGTGGTCTAAAATTACTGAAATTGCTTTCAAGGAGTCCCACATGGTGGAAAAAGTAGTAACAATGGTATATCCCGACTCATTTTTCTTCCGGTACTAAGGAATGCTATTCTGTGAGAAAATAACCATTAAACAAACCTTACCTGAGAAGTCTTCCAACACTCAAATTGTGCACATCATCACTGCAAAAAGCCTGGGAAAGCAGAGACACAGGTTATAAGGACTGATGCACAGAAAGCCCTAGATAATGCTGGACTAGCTTAGAGAGCAGTCTGTATTTTGAGTAAGTTTTGGGATTCTTGAGTTGAGTCATTGTCTACATCAAACCCATTTTTCATGTCTTGTTTCCACTTTGTTTTCCCAAGTGAGCTGAGAGGCATTCTCAGCTTGCGTGCCATCCACAACACAAACAAGCTCTCCGCAGGATAGACTCATACTTGTCTGCCACACAAAAAATTACTCGCAGTCCGCAGCACGATGTTTGGTGTTGAAAGAGACAGAAGAACTTTTCTAAGTGACTAATATAAAATAAGATTCTTTATTACTGGAAGTTGCATTCATCTGTACTTCACATTTCAAAATGATTGCACATTAAAAAAACAGACATCCTTTTGCTCTCCTTATTTATTGCCCTTTGTTTCCCCCCCCAAAAAAAAAACCTGTGGAAATCTGGCCTGCGGTTTCCTTTGACTCTACAGAGGGTTTTCCTTTCTGTGCTACAGCACATACAGAGGGAGAATAAAATTAATGAAAAGGTGATCTACAAAAGAGCTACTTAACAAGGTCTGTTGGGAAACTATTGGGAAATTATATTGGAAGCTGTAGTTAAATCCACTGATCAAAATGACCAAATCAAAACTTTGCAAATATGTGCAGTACTTACCATGCTATGTGTGCAAATTTCTATACACCCAGTAAAATACAAAATACCAATGATCCAGGATCTCAGTAAGGATATGTCCTTTAGCTTGCATTATACACGTATATTTAAAATTAAATATCCCTGGTGAAGTGATACTTGGCATTCCAATAACTTCATTTAGCCAATGTTATATTTTCCAAGCATTTGCATGTGTTCCTTAAACAGAACAAAAAACCCCAACAGGTTGATCTCTGCTCCCTGTAAGGATTAGCCTTCATTATTCACAGGAACTTTAAATCAAACATTTCCAGTGAAATACTTAGCATTTCTAATGGATTTCATGGTTTAATTATACTACTTGTGATCTAAGACTTGACTTCATTGCAAAATAAGTCTTGAACAGCAAAAAATTTTTCACTGTTTCCTCCCCAAAAATAAGAGCTTTAGTAAATTTAGTCAAAATGTTTTGTTAGGGAGCACAAAACCTTAAAAGCATTTCTGTTCGGATTATGTGTTTGCAGCATATTTTTGCAGTTTTTAACACTGACTTTAGTTTGAATAGTTTAGTCAAGGATAACATATGAAGAAAATAGTAACAGAAATGTAGTAACAGAAATAAAAGACTTTTCCAAACCACTGCGGTTACCGCATAATCCTTGGTTGGAAGAAACCCAACACAAAACCACCACCATGTGTAGATGTGAATTACAGTCCCTTTATCTTGGATATTACAGTTCAAACAATTCAATAGTTGTAATTATATAACTTATTTTCCCTAGCTTTCTCCCTTTCCTTAAAAAACAGCAACCATTGTTGAAGTTAATTTAAAAGTCAGAAAATAAAGCTTATTTTAATCTTTTGATATGTTCCTATGATACCTTTTCTAATTTACTGTTCATTTTATTACCTATCCAGTTGCTACCAAATTAGCTCTGTCAACTGTTTCTTCTGTTCAAGTTGCAAACCACAAGAGAGGTAGGAATTCTTGGATTCATACAGTGATCCCATAGTGCTCTGTGTTGTGAAAACATTGCACTGTATGAATCTGGAATATTTGTGAAGTGTACCCATCAGCTTACTGGTGAGGCATCTTCATTGATGACAACAGAAGAATTAAGTCACATAAACATAAGCCTTACAAAGAAATTAATAAATCTGCTTCTTAGACAGTTGCTGCTGGCACATGAAGTTATATAGTATTTGTTTTTAAAGGAGTTAAATGTATGAATATGACCATGCAGATTGTTTCCCAGAAAGGAAATGTTTGCTAGAGTCTTGTTTTCCTCACTCATATGCACAAATTGTAAAAGAGGATACGTAGGCAGATCAGTGGAGGGCAAATGACACATTAAATAATTGTTCATATTGTTAAGAAGTGTCTGTAAATGCCATGGATTGTAATGCATAGTTCTGTCTTTTAACTCATTGCAAGTGTGCCTTACATCTTCATTTTATTGTACCTGTGTTCAAATTCAGAGTGCAGGCATTGCATTTTGAACTGATATTTCAGTGTTTTGTCAAAATAATGGAACTATATAGGCATAATGAAGGATGCCAATGTTTGCTCTGACTTACAGGCAACTTGTTTCAATTGCACATGTGTCATCCAGTCAGAACTCTGAGATCTTACCACTGTTCTTTCTCATCAGTTCATCTGTAAACTGTGGATGAAGATGTTTTGTCTTCTTGTAGCTATTGTGAACACCTCATGATTCATTAAATACATATTAGCAAGGAATGGGGATGTTAACAACTGTTTGAACGCAGTTTGGCCCATTTGATGAGATCTTGATAAGAGGCCGTACTGTCTGATATGAAGCAGGGCATTTCTAAGGTTACAATGAAATCTCCTTTGTTTGCCTTTTGTTAGTGTATAGAGGAGGAACATACAGCTGCTAGAAAATGAAAAAAGAAAAAAATATGTAAATTATTTCTGCGTGTGCTTTTCTTGAAAAACCCTTTGTGCTTGTAATTAGGAAATGACATGGATAGCTGTCTCGTGCATTACCTGTCTTAGCTGAAAAATGATGCTTCCCTTCCATGTGTGCTTGCCATTGCTTCATGTGATGTTGTTCAATGCATTAGTGGCTGCAGCTGAAGCTTCAGCTGATCCTTGTCCACATGACACGTAGTATGTCATCTCAAAAATATAAATGCAAAGGTTTATGATGGAGAAAACAATATTCCATTTATAGAAACAAAACAATTAGATCAACAACCACTTTATGAGTCTCTTTCAATGAGTAATTTTATCATGCTTGCTATCACAGGATTGAGACTATTGCGATGGAGTCGTGATGGAAATAGTCTTTAAAGACTCATACAGTCAGTTCTGTGGGTTGGCAAAGGATTTGACAATTCCTCAATAATCCAAAGACAGTTATCAAATCTAACATGGCTGTCTGTTCTCCCTGTTTCCTTCACAGTAAGGTATCTTTACCTCTCCTTTGAGGTTTTGTTTTCCAAACCATTTACTCCTTATCATTATTCAGTTTTAAACTGTATTCTGTTTATCTGGGTCTTTTCTGACATGTGGTACTCAAAAATGAAAGCAGCGTTTTCTAGCACTGCAAGCTCATGTCATTTCATTGTTGGTAAACAATTTGCAGCCTGATTTTGATACTTTCCCCATCTCTCTCAGTGATTGCATGGCTTTGCCACTGCATGAAAATAGTTGGCCTGCTAGCCAGAGAGATGTGCCCAAAAACCCTAAGCTGTGCTTCCGACAAGTGTCATCAGCAGGCTACTTGCTGGTCCTGGTGTGCTGGTTATGATGAAACACATAAGCCATTCAGCATTGGCAGGTGTCACCATCCCAGCTGACAAGATGCTGAATGCAAGTGTACATGTTGTGTTTGACTAGTTTAGGCTAACACCTCATTTGTAGCCAGTGGAGAAATTGATTTTGGTTCAGTCATATGAAGATCCTTTACACGGCTTTTTTCTTTTTTTTTTTTTAAATACTGAGGGATGTGAAAATAATTCACTGATCAGGCCAACAGCAGTAAGCAAGCTAAGCTTGTTTTATTGCACTAGTAAAATGGAGGGGTGTGAAAAAATTAAAAAATAAAAATTTTATTGTTACTTGACATACTTTTCCTTTGTGCCATTGCTAATCTTGGGTCAGATTTTAGACTGGTTTTGATCTGTCTTTTCCCCATACCACAAAGCTTTTACCAGTCTGATCAAAAGGATTCCTAGAGCTTTTCTGTATCTTACTATAAATTAACTTTGAGACAAAGGCTCTTGTTCACACAGCACAATTGTTAGCAGTACACATAGGAATGCAACCAAGTGTCAGGATTGTTCTTGTGTACCTTTAATGTTGATAAGCCACATCTGGACTTGGGTGGTCCTCTTGCATATGTCTAGGAGCATGTGCGTGCATCAAACTGAGTCCTTCATAATTGCCAGATGTTTCTTCAGTCCAAATTGTAACTTGGAGCAAGCCTTGTTACAGAGTGAATTACTTTATGTGCAGCTTTATTTCCTGTGCCTTTGTAATGGCTAATTATGTGTGGCAGTAATATTATTGAAGGTCATGTCAATTTCAGAGTAGAAGTAGTGCAGTCATTCATTCACAGAATATTCTCAATTTCTTCCTGCTAGTTTAAACACAAAAGATCATGTAGCTTTGTTTGATTTACTGGCACTTCTTTATAATCTGCATGTTTTTGAGACAAAAAATATAGTATTCTGCTGCCTGCTACAGGTTCAGAAAAACAAGGTAAATCATTTCCTCCAAGTTCACCCACAGTGTGATTATGTTTAGCCACAAGTTTGACAAACATACCAGTGTGGTATCGTTTCACCAGAACAAGTTATCTAGTGGTAGCAGAAGACAGGTCCTTTGTCAGACAGAGAGACCAATACAGCATGGCTCTGAATTTGACATTCAGAAGGATCAGATTGCTTATCACCTGCCAATCTTCCTTATTTTAAAAATGAGATACTTAAACACTCACAATTGCAGCAGTTTTCTCTGTGACTCCTGGTTGCTAGTGCTAGTTTCTGCTTCTCAATTTGTTGTCTCTGACCCACACAAGCAGTTTTTCCTTGAGCAAGATGGATATACTAGGGAGAAGTGCTGCTGGGTTGCTGGCTGAGATGATGCCTCATACTGACCAGCTGCAAAAGACAACAAACACTCATGCTTTTTTATCTCCCCTTCAATTATGTCAAGTGGTAACATACTGAGACTGATACACCAAATGCTTTCCTGTACTACTGCAGGTACAGGCATCAGAATTACCAGATCGGTGTGAACCACAAGGCATCGGTTCAGCCGTATGACATTCAGAAGAAGAATGTATAGATGTTAACTAGATGCATATATGTAAACTGAATTAATGTTTCCTGGTGGCAGAAACCGAGCTCTCAACATTGAAACATATGTTGCACATTGAAACATTACATGGTATAAGAAAAGACCCTATTTACAGCCCACTGCATCAGACAACAGCCAGAGAAATATATACGTATTCGGTGCACATGGCAAACGTACTGGTATCACTTTTTCTTTATAAGAATACAGGAAGTCACAAATAAGGTACCTGAAGCCCTATGCCAGCACTCAGTGGGCTCATTGGGTGTCCTGGCATAATCAGCAGTGTACCATGGGAAAGGCAGCACAGGGGGTTTGGCCCCCACCACGTACAGAAACATTTTACACCCTCAGCTATAGCTTTTTCTGATACAGGCTAAGTGAACTTCAAGACCTTGAAGCCGTTCCAAGTCACAGCATCCAGTACTCCATTCCTGCAGGAAACATACCATACTCTTGTTCACCAGCTGATAATCTACATCACTAAAGCATCTCTGTTTTTACTACAAATTGGAAGAGTGTCTGAGAACCTTGGTGCCCTAACTGCTAGATACCTTCTCCTAATTCCCAGCTGAAATTTCTCCATGGTCAGTTAGTACCCATTCGTTCTTGTGCCAGCATTGTCCATTAGCAGGGATATTCATTTAGGATGGCAGAAGGCTCTCTTTGATGTATTTATAGCTCAGTGGTATGCCCTGTCTTCAGTTTCCTGGACTAAACAAGCCAAATTATCCTAATCTTCACTTTTCAAACAGCCTCTCTACTCCTCTGATCATCTTACTAACCCTTGCTGCATTCATTCTAGGCTCATAATCTGAGTTGAGTGATCAGACTTATGCAAGCTTTATACACAAAGTATAATAGTGCCTTCTATAATGATATTGATACATTTCTAATTTTTACTTCTTTCTGCATAAATGCAAGCACTGCTTGTGATTAAAGACTAAAAGGCACCAGCATTCTCTGCTTAATGAAGGCTTTTTTTTTCTAAAGCAGTTGTCATCCCAGCTGCATTTCAGATGGCTGCAGTAAGTGGGCTTTCTATTCAGTACACGTTTCAGAATTTTCATGATATTTTCTAGCCCAACTGTTTTTCATCTCAGAGTATAAAAATGGGTTATTGCTTACCTTGGAAATACATATAAGTATCTCTCTTTCCTTTTCTTCTCTGTTAATTGCTTTAGGAGGTATTGGCCAAAATTGTCAAACTAAAGATTTCTTCAGTCTTGAAATAAAACAGGTTCCCAAGGTGCCTACAGTTACAGTACCTCAAGTTTAGTGGTATTTTTGAATACCCACCATTTAGGTCAGAACAAAGCTTTTATTTTATCTACAGTTGTGGATTTAAGCGTTACGAAGTTTGACAATTTTGTCCACTATACCACTATACTTTTAATAAGAGGAAGTTTTTCCCATGTCTTGATTTTTACTCATCTCAAATGTGCAAAAAGATGTGCAGTTCTATCAGCGGAAACAGAGCCTCCAGTACCCCTGGAAAGGTTTACAACTGCAAATGCTTCAGTTCCATCAGGTCTGCCAACAACAGCCAACTTTCGACATCATGCCATGGTCGTCGGGTCACGCTAACCTGCCTGAAACAAACTTCACTTCCATTGCAGATAAACATCTGCTGTTGTCCATGTTACATTGATTAACATCTATGTGCCATTCATTCATACTTCTGTTCATGGTTCATTTTTACTAAGCATGTAATGTGCTATTACTCTGCTGCTGTATACATTTTGTATACATTTCTGTTCTTCCTTGAAAGACTGCGAATGCTTCGGGCACTCCAACCGGTGCAGTTACATCGAGCTGCTCAATACGGTCATTTGCGTGAGCTGTAAGCACAACACTAGAGGTCAGCACTGTGAGTTATGCAGGCTGGGCTACTTCAGAAATGCTTCTGCAGAGCTGGACGATGAAAATGTGTGCATAGGTCAGTCCCGGGATAACTGCGGCTTTTCTTCTCTGCCTTTTCAGCTACTGGCAGCTGCTAGGGATCGCTGCTGCTTACTTGCCAGTTCAGCCAGAATGAGCTTTTTCAATGGATAAGAACATCTGTGTAGACGTTTCGCCTCGTTTCCGTTGCCCCTGTAGCCTCAAGGAGGTGTTTTGAATCCATGACAGTGAACCTCCCTGGCTAAGGATCCTGGGAAGGCTTTTCCAGGAAGCCCCCAAAAACCTGACTGTGCTGTCCTGCAGCAGGAGGGAGCTGCACTGGAGTTGCACATGTGAAAACTGAAGGGTTGAGACATAAGTACCTGTTCCCAGCTTAACTTCTGGCATTATTAGTACAGGCTCTTGATTGCTTGTCTGGAGACCTACAAAAGTTGCCAGCTGCATCAGTAGGGCATTGCAAGTGGTATTTATTACCCCCTTTTATTCACTTAAATTTCATAAAAACATATTGCAGCAAATTCTGCTCTCAGGCGCAGGGCTGTAGATGCAGCGTTACCTCCCCTCTTCTTAGAGGAGAAACTGGAATTATACCCATGTGGTTAAGAGCAGAATTTGCTATGTTTGACATTGCACCAATTTAGAAAAGGGATTTCTAGGTGAAAACAGTGAGTTACACTCACTGTTATTTCTAGCATCTGCTAGAAATACCCAAAGTGCAGAGTTAAAGAAAATATCAGAACACAATAAAAAAAACCAAAACATATTGGGAAAAAAGATGAGATCTTTTATCACACTAGAAGAATATGCATTGTTCTCATGCAACAACTAGCAGTAAACAGGTAGCCACAAAAGATGCTGTTCCAGTAACAGAGATGGAGAAATTATTATATTGTGTTTCTCGCATAAATCATTAGAAAGTATTTAGGAGTTTATTGTGATTTTTTTCTTTCCTCTTCCCAGGAAGCAAAAAGAAAGTCTCCTAGGGTTTTCTTCATGCTAAAATACACTATGGGTGTATAAATTACATTTTAATAGTATTTATAATCCATTGCTGAGATTTGAGCAAGAGACTATTTAGGTTGCTATTATTTGGTACAGTCTGCAGTTTGACAGATTCACATTTTACTTCATGATAAACACCCAGATCCATCCACACACTGCATTTCACGTGTCCTTCTTTTAACTTTGCTTGGCAAGACATTCAGTAAATGCATGATCTCCTTTGACATGAATTAGTCTGAGCTAGTAAGAATTGTATAGGTAAGTCATGATTCCATATGACCGTTTTAAGATTAAAAGTTCTTGGGAAAGAAAAAATCCACTTTCCCTCATATTTGGTTGATCTATATGTCAGACATTATCTGTATGACATCAGAGTTGTATAATTTCAGCTTCTTAAATAGGCCTAATGAATATGAGACTAAATTACTCCGGGGTTTTTCATCAGATCATTCAGTAGATTGTTTCCCCATGTACACTGAAATGCTAAGACAGCAGCTGTAGTTACATAAAGACAGAGAAGTTAATAAACCAGTAGTCAAAAATAAGTAAATTTTAAATGTATTTGAAAATTATGTATTTAGAGTATCTTAGTAAAATAACTGCACACTTCATAGTGCACACAGATTCTGCAGAAATAAAACTTTAAAACCTTTCATTTTAAAAGAGTCTTTAAAAAGAAAAAAGGCAATATGATCCATTTGCTGATTTTCCTACCTCAATGCAAGCAGAATTCTCTTGGACTCCCATGAGAATGGACCATGTGAGATGGCTGTAGATTCAAACCCTGGATTGCTATCCACTAGGTAATTTGTTTTGAATAAAAAGAATTTTCTGGTTGGACTAAGCTTCCAGGGTCACGGTGATCATACCGCATATAAAATATATTTATCCTAGCTCATTTGCCACCTTAAGACAACTGTCATACTACTTCTTGTTTCAATTCAGCAAAATAAAGCAGATACCTAAGCACTTTTCTGAAAATAGAGAAGTTTGTGTTTAAAGCACTTAGGAACTGGGGCTGTTAAGATTTAATCCTGCAAAGTGTAGAGCATTTTCACCTCTGAGAGCTGATGGATTCCCCATCCTTCTAGGTCAAGCACAAAGAGTTTTGCTCTATTGGAAATGCTCATTTCTCTTTTCTCTGAGTTGAAAAGCAGTGTTTGGGGTGTTAAGTACGAGTTTAATGTTGGCATGAACATTTTAATAAGCAGATTTCCAGCGATATGTGCAAGTCTTATTCCCTTCTGAAAGTCTCATTTTTCCAGGCTAATTCTTTCCTCTTCAGCCATACATGTAGAAAAGTAAAAAAAAAATATGTTTGGATAAGCTAATTTAACAGCAGCTAACAGGGCTCTGGCTCTGATTTATAAAAACTACTTATATAGTTTTCACAAATATATATGGTAAGTACCCTGATAACAAATCTGTGAACCTTAGCTGATGCTAACTAAATGGAGAAAATGTAAAATGTTTCATTTTTCAAACTGACAAGTTATAGAGAATTGAAATACTGAGAAAGTTTTTACCAGTGAACCAAATGCAACGCATTATACAGTGGGCTTATATCTAATTTCATTATGCCCTTAATTTCTTTCAAAGCTGATAAAGTTTTATTTCCTAACATGAAATACCAAAAATTTGTGGATTTGTCAGTTTACTGCAAAATTACCTCATATGGGCAACTGCAGCTTTTAAATAAATCAAGTTATTTCAAAGTTTAAAATCATTCACTTGACATGCTTGCTGTGAAAAATAATTTAACAACTTTAAGAGCTTTTTGTTTTTACAAGGTCTTGATAAATTCCTAATGACTATTTCAGTGAATACACACACTGGCAAGCATGGATAGCGTGGCCAGGTAGACCCAGAGTAATAAAACATTTCCTTTGCCTTACCATGAAAAAATATGGAAATGGTAGTTATTGGCATATCTTCAAGAAAGCCAACCTTGCTGTCACTTTGGTTTAAGCTTCAGTTAACACCCATGAGACCATTGAAACCCTAAAGATACATGGTTAAGTGAACCCTGAGGGTTGTCCTGTAGCCACCATCAACCCAGACTGATAAACAGAAAGCCTGCAAGTTTCATTCCATTGCCCCAACTTTCCTTTTTTACTTACTTGCATTGTGTTTTCTTGGCAGCATCATACAGATATAGTGAGTCTCAGTGAACAGATGAGTACTACAGTTATCTTCCCATCCTTCAGACAGCCACCAGATGGAGGTTAGGAGGAAAATTCTTCACAGTTCAGAACTGCAGGGGTTTTTTCCCCCTACCCTGGAACCTGCTTATTAGGATGATCTGAGAATACTGATTTTGTTATCTAATGCCCTAGCACTGGACATACTGATTGCCTCCCTGTGCACACTGGAATTGTGGCTTTCGACCTTTTTACCATGTGAAGCATTTGGCAGCTCTTAGAAAGGGTTCCACAGCCTGTGATACTGTGTTGGACAGTGAGCTCAGGTGTTCAGTGAACTCTGCAGGTTACATATCTGTGACACCAGTTGTGTATTGGGAAAGGTGGAGGCTTGATTCAGTTACTCAAGGTCTGCATGGTGTCCCAATTTGATCTGCTACTTTTGGAAATGGTCCTGGCCTAAAGTTTTGTTTCCATTACCTACTTTCCCCTGAACAGCACAGTATGAGCCTGGTACTTCTTAGGTATTTATAAGACAGAGTTCAGTAGAAAAGCTGTCACTGATTCAGGATCAGGTTCTTGTTCTCCAGAAAGTGTTATGTATTGATAAACAGTCAATCTCACAGGCCACAGATTTCTATCACAAACACTTGTTAAAATAACTGTAACTCCATTGTGTCCAACTAAGTTATTTTTACTGTACAAGAATTGAACCCTCTGCTTTTCATATAATTCCAAGCTTTTTGCCTTTCAAAGTTTACAATATACACTTTTCAAGCGAATTTTACTTCCTGCATTTTATATGTATCTCAGTTTTATGGCTGTTTACGTAAACATTTCATACATCTGACTACCATCAGAATTGCCAGCTTTTCAAATGGCACTCGCTGTGCTATAATTCTACTTATCCTTGCACAGTATTTTGGCTTGTCAGTTTTTAACTTCATTAATGAACATTGCTAGCTAGTTGACTCTATTATTATTGAGGAACTCTGTTTGCCAAAGGTAACTACTCTACTAAGGCATGCCAAATGTTCAAAGTGCCATCTGTAATTTATAGTTAACAAACACTGAGACAACAGATGACAAATGCCTTCCTGGTAATTTTTTTTCCTGTTACAGTTTTTTCTTTGGCTATTTTTTTAATATATTTTACTTCCCAGTTCAGCTCCATTTTGTCATTTTTAATGTCACTGAGGTTTGACCTAATGCTAGAGAACACTTGCAAAGGTAGTCATCAAAGTAGCACTGATGGACAGCCATATAAAGCCAGACCCCTAGCAGGTTGCCCAGACCGAGGAATTCGTTTGTAATATCTTCTTGAAGAGTGGCAGAGATCAGATGCTGCCAAAAGGTGTCTGTGGTCTCAGTTGACAGTGGAGTTACTCTGGGTCTACATGGGTCTGCGAACAAGTAAGATACAGCCCTTCATTTAAAAACAACAGCAAAAATAATAAACTGAAGAACAGGAGTGCCAAAAATGAGATCTGCTAGCTAGTGTCTTTGTTCAGCTAGCTGGAAGCTGTAATCATGTTAAAAAAAGGGCTGTGAATGAACAACACAGTAAGTGTTGTGGGAGGAAATGGGTTACCCGAGTCATCCTTTAATTAGGTGAACACATGTGGAAAATATACAGTGGGGAACGAGCTTCGATGGCATTTTCCATCTGCCCACTGGGAGGTGAGAGCAACGAAAATGGCAGCATAAAGCCACTTCTGTTAAATTTTGCATTGCATTACTGCTCCCCTCAAGCTTTTCATTGTGGAACGTGAAAGGTTTATTAATGTCACTGATAAATACAGTCTCATCAATTTAATGGCAGATGTCCATGGAAATTATTATACTGCTCAAGACTATAAAGGAAGACTATCTTGGAAATATGTAAAGTGCCTCTATGTATCCCTGTAAAACATTCAGCACTTCTGGAAATACTGAGTAATATAAATAAGTCTATTTTAATAATGTGAAACATTTCACCCTAATGGCACAGTGATATTTCTGTACTATACAAAGCTTTCCTATGTTCATTAAATTGTCAAAAACATTCTTACCAAAAGAGAATCTGTTACAGTCACTTATCCTTAAAAAACATGGTATCTTCTGCCTTTATATCCTTTCTGTTTGCGTTTTCTCTTCACATCATAAAACGTCTCTTCCAGAAATGACATATGCAAACAAGTAAATGGGCCTACAGTAGTTATATTCACTACTCTAGATATCCTTAATAGACAGTCTTCCTTTACCTTTAGCACTGGAAATGCACCCTTTGTTGGTATTGAATGAATTATGACCATATGTAGACCTGAATCCAGTGTGTATGTGTTGTCTTGTTTCTGCAGACTGTTATTGTAACCCTTTTGGTTCAGTCCATGATCGCTGTAATGACAGAGGATTTTGTGAGTGTAAGGAGGGAACATCAGGGCCTAAATGTGATAAATGTCTGCCGGGATATATCTGGCACAGCTTGGGCTGTCAACGTAAGTAACTCTGAGAGTCGCCCCTCTCCTGCAACTTTGCTGCCTCTACATCTGTATGCTGTCATGTGCAGCTACTTAAGAGCGGAAAACGGGCAAAATGCTCCCTGAGCTGTGAGAATGCCACACTGCCTGACCCCTTTTGGAGACTCCCAGATGCGGACAGTAAATTGACTGTGCCAGCCGTCTGTTTTAATATGCTGTCAGTGTGTCCTCTCTCTCTCTCGCTAACGCCTGCAGGAGCTCCTACTGAATTATGTAAATATGTGTGTCTTGCCAACTGTGAAATAAGTTTTGTAGACTAAAACATCAGCATACTAACACCAAATTTAAAAATCTTACTTAAAGACAAAAGGTGATTTCCCTGCACATTCTTTTTTTTCTGTACTAAACTTCATCTTCTTGAGCGACCTAGCTATGCTTCCATATACCTTAAAACTGTCCCTGGACAATAAAACTGCAAAGCACTGGCCCATTACCTGTATAATTAATGAAAACTAGTCCAAAGCTAAAGCTAAAAAAAAATACTAACGGCAGTATGCTTAACAGCCTTAAAAATAAGCTGAAATTTTGCGTAAACATTACTAGAGCAGATGTTGTTTCAGTGCTTAGTTGTATTATTAGTTTCTCTTCTGGTTAACAGGTCTTATAAGCAAGTGAGTGGAAATACCACAATGGTATATACAGGATTACACTTTTATTGCAAATTTCTTTTGTAAGAAATTCTTAAGATTTTTAACTGTTTAAACTCTGGAGAGTCACATCTCATGTTATTCTTTCACCTTTTCTCCCTGCCTCTCTGCATTCTTACATGCACACACACATTAAATAAAATGTACAAGAGCTTGTTTGAGATTTTTAAGAGTGATAAAAACAAGAAAGAATGTAATTACTGACACCATTTAACCAAATATTTTTAAATTGGCCATATAGCCACACAAATGCTCTATAATAAATGCAAATCTCATAACTTGAATTAAAAAAATAATAAAGTATTACCATTGCCTCTCCAAGTAATGAGTACGTCTGAAGTAGACAGTCTGGGCTTGTGACAGTTCAGCAAATATATCTGGAAAGAAAACCAATAAATAAAGAATTTCAGGGAAGATTGTGATAATGAACCAGTTAGCATTAAAACTAAAAGTACATGAAGAGAAAGGAAGTTTGTATGGGCAATGCAGTTAGTTGTTACCCAAGAAATGGGGCTTTCTGAGTTTCTGCCAAAAAATTCCCGTTTGTATCTGGTAGGTTATTCAGACCATACTTTTCACGGGTGATTTTTAACTGTATTCTCATTTTCTGGATGCTTGCACTTGAGTTTTGATTAAAAAATTATTGAGTATAGCTGCAGCAGAAAGCAAGTGAAGAAGCTCAGAGTTTCAAAGCTGAGAGTTCTCTATTATTGATGTTTTGAAAAAACAGATCCTTGGTGTCTCCAAAAAAGCACTCAGAAATCATAGGGTGACCCTTTGACTTACACCCCCTATGCAAGAGGAGGTTGTCACCACCCCTGTACCTTACCTGAGCATTTGAATTTCTGAAGCATCAAGACACTGTAGTGACAGGAACCACAGGGGAAAAAAGTTAAAAAGGAAGTTCAATGTGATTCTCTGCAGTAGAATTTGAATAAAGCACAAGGAACGCCATGTCCACACAGTGGGTCTAAAAAACCTGGGAGGTAGGTGAGATATTGAATAGGTCTGTGGGCCAAATTTCATAGATATAATTTTATATACTCCAGCTTGTCAAACCATTTACTTGTATGATTGCATTAGTAAATGGGGTGGATTAGTTTTATACAGTGGTAACCCTGTTTGGGAAAAAACAATGCTAAAGTCTTGTGGTGGTTTCTGAGGTTCTCAATACAACATTTGCTTATTTAATCCAGTATTTTCCTATCTTTTTGGGTTTGGGCATTATAACCCGAATAATGTTCTTTTAACATTATTCGGGTTATAATGCCAAATGTGGGATTTTTTGAGTCATACATATAATTAGCCTGATTTTAGCTGAATCAGAGTATTTATAAAAGCTTTAAACGGTTTCTGGAAATGCAAGCTAGTGCCTTTATATTTGCTGACAAAATTAATTAAGGTTCCTTCACTGTGCTGTAATTTTCTGAACTAATCTCAGTCTGGTTATGTAACTGTTAGATATTCTCCTGTTTTGACCAAATTATCTAATCAAATTTAGAAGAAAAACAACTAGATGTGGTTGTCAGTGTTGTGGAACAGCCATTAGTGTGTTCTAGCAAGCACGCACTGGTTTCAATCTTGTTTCAAGCCTTCCAATTCATGTAATTCTGCAATGTGCCAATATGAGCAGAGCTCAGAAAGATTATTTGGCTGGACGTGTAATATGGGTTTGGTCTGTTTCCCTGAGGTAGTGCCCTACAGAAATGTATGCAAATGGGGATACACACACACACACCCCCATGCAACAGACCAGCATGTGTTTGCTTCCTTTTTGGGATACACTGCCTGTCGGCATTGTTAAGGACATCTGTTCTTATGGAGTGTTGTTGCTAGAAATCATTGACCTAGGGCAACCAGAAGCTTGATCTGTAAAGAAGTTAAATCTATACCATTGCTAGTTTAATTACTTGTATGATTGCATTAGTAAATGGGGTGGATTAGTTTTATACAGTGGTAACCCTGTTTGGGAAAAAACAATGCTAAAGTCTTGTGGTGGTTTCTGAGGTTCTCAATACAACATTTGATAAATTACTGCTCATAGTCGCCCTTATACCACACGTGGGCCTACGACACAGAGCTGTTATCCTCACAAGCATTCATTTGGGCACCGCACTCCTCCTGATTGCATCTAAAGCCTCTGAGGATCTAGGCAGAGCGCTCATCACTTGTGTCACTGTGCGCACAGAGGTCAGGTGCAATTTTAGACTGTGCCTATCAGATAAAAAGCACCATAATAGCAGCTGTTATCTCCCTGAATTCAGGGTTTATGCTGCATAGGCAATTCAGTCAGCAGGGTCTGGTTGGTACAGGAAGGTTTGCTGCCCTCAGAAAAACAGGCACAATAGATGCCACCGTGCCTTGCGCTACTCCTGACCCCTCCACCCCAAAGCATTCACGCTGCAGGCACTGTGTGTGCAGGGAAGCTGCCGGGGTGTAGCTCTCAGACACCCTGCCAGACACTGACAATGGTTTTCTCAGCAGCATGTGGACGTAGATCAAAGCACAAGGAATGAATTAAGAACAGAACAGCCTGGGCCTGAAACCTTTCAGAGTTACAGAAACATGAGAAAATACATAGCTAGATCTCATTTTTCTGTTTTATAGAAATTGGATGATTTCCTTAAAAAGTGAACATAAAAAGGGAAGAAAAAGCTCAAAGTGGCAAATTTAACCAGTAACTACAGGTGGTTCAGGCGAGTCAAACTAAATAGTGATTCATGTTAAAAAGAACCTGTAACAAAAGGCAGAAATGTTATCACACAGAAGAACTGCCTAAGTTCTATAAAAATGGACAAAGGCAAAATATTAAGCAGAATAGTCCATTTGATTTTCTAAGTGTACTGCTCATAATCTTGCATCTTTTGTATTTCTTGACCATAACATTGCAGGTGGCTAAATTCTGTTACATACATACAGGATCATTTTAAAATAACACCCTTTAATTTCAGACACACCAGAACAGATTCTAAAACCAGCAGCATATTTATGTGTGAGGGAAAATAAAAAAGCGTCTCTTCTGCCAATCTCAGTTTACCAGCACATCACAAAGTGTGATCACCCCACACACAAAAAGGTGAGGGGAAGGTTCACTGGTTAATATCATTCACTGTCTCACCTCATACAGTCAATGAGCCAACAAAGACACTGCAGCCCCACAAAGACCTACACCAAGTAGGAGTTACCAGCAGTAGGTAACAGTGCATTATTTATTGAGAATCACTGTTTTAAATCACCTTGGTTCAGTGATGCAAATCTTAAACAATTAGTGAATGAGTTTCAGCCACATGCCTTACATCAAGCTCTGAATGGTTTAATTTATTTACCCTTTTTTGTTCATTTTAAATAGTTTGCATTAGAGCAGGCAAAGGATTACACTCTTATCTTCAATGCTCAAACTGTGCTCAGTGCTTGCATCTGTCTTCCAGACTGAACTTCTGTTACTCTGCTGCCTGTTAGATAATTTGCATTCTGCCAGTGTGCATTCAACTTATTATATGATTATTTAAATATAAGCTTTTATGTGTGCATTTTATCATGTGCTACAAATGTTTGAAGCTGAGGCATTTGATCAAAATCATCATGCAGATTGAATTGCCAAAGAAAATCAAACCTGAAATTGTAGCCCTAGAAATTATATTAACACTTGCTTTTGGAAGTCTGTGTTTACAATTCAGCAAGAGAAGATACGTTATCTTCCATTTTTTAAAAGAAAAAATATTTCTTGAAAAGATACATCACGCACTTCTTTTTCAACAGATTAAATACATAAATAATTGTCTGTGCCAACGAAGGTCAGTGATCTTGCATACATGTTTGTACACAAATGTATCCTGTGAGTCCCTCAATACCTACACATTGGACTTGTGTTTGGGGAGCTACACACTGTAAAAAGAAACAGACATTCAGAACTGGGATACTGCCTTGCCTTCCAGTTCACCTCTGCAACTGCCTGTGTGGGAATCCATAGATGAGTTTTAATGCTGGTCAGGATACAGTGGGATTTCCCCTCTGCAAAGGTGCTGTACGTGCTTTCAAGTTCCAGTGTGTTTTGGTGCCAGGACTTGTGCTGTTAAGTGCACTGCCGCACTTGGACCTGGAGGGAAGTAAAACAGAAATAATTTATTGAAAAGGAGAAAGTTCTGATGAGGCTGAACATTGCTGTCCCCAAGGAACTGTCTGTCCCTGGTCTATATACATGAAAAACTGGCTTCACAATACCTATCTTACGTGATTGTTATACAGACTAAGGAAATTGGGAGTGCATAGGGGTTTGGATATAGGAGGAACACACTGCTTCAGTTGGCTCCAAATTTAAATCCAGATTAATTCCCCTTAAATCAATCCAGAATTCTGCTGTTGCACCTCGGGGCAAAGTATGACTTACAGATAAAAGATAAGGCAGGCAGGATTATAAACAAAATTACAGCATCATCAGCCCTGATTCTCAATGATGAAAAACACTGATCCCACTCACCTCAGGAAAGCGTGCTGGTGACTTATATATGTAATGTCACCTGATATCCTGGGTCATGTAAACCTGCAAAAAGACGACATGAATACACCTATTAATGCATTTAATTCCAAAATCCACGACCCACAGAATAACCAAGGTACGAGTATCATGCAGCAGTACTCCCTTTTAATGGGATACTGGATTTGAAAGAGAAAAAGAAGCTTGATATCTAGAGTGAGGATATTTTAGGCAGAATAAACATGTCAGAACACTGTATTTAACAAAAAACATTAAGCAGAGCATCTTTGCTCTATGAAGAGCACAGAGAAGATGAAAACAGGATGCTTTATGTTGTTAGTATACATCGTTTCTTTAGCATGCCTAGGCTGGGGATCAAGTCTCAAGCTGATTTTAGTACTTCTACCTGCAAATATTGTGTGGTTTTGTGAAAATGGAAGAACCCATGAAAAGAATAGAGTGGCATTGGTGAGAGCACAAGGATGTTACCTCAGCACCTCTGTGCTGGAAGAAAGCCTTCTACATACAGGATTGGAGTTGTGAATTGAAAATGATGGCTTATAAATCAACTAGAGAACGAGACACAGAAGAGGGGACTAGTTAGTGTAGTTAGCTTATTAAGAGGTACCAGGCTCTTAACAGACTGCAGCTCTTCCCTTCAGGAGATTGACTGTGATAGCCTGGTGATCAGACTTGCTTTGTCCAAAGTGAAAAGGAGTAGTTCAGCTGGAACATTTATACACCTGACCTTTATTAGAACAGGTTTTTGCCCAGCGAGATTGAATTGGAGCAAAGAGGTTGGCCTTGCTCTTGCTTAGGTGTCAGCTTCAAAGCTGCTATTCCATGGTTATGTACACTCCTCTAATTGCAAGTCCTGCAATCCCTCCTGCCCCGATCCCCAGCTATTTAGTCCCATCCCCCTAGCAATCTCTCAGGCACTTGTTTGACCTTTCATCGAACCAGTTCAGATCTACCTCGGCAGGACACTAATGTATAAAATATCGTTTTGTGCTGTGTTAGTTCTGTGATATGAATCACCAACAGGGTGAGCAGCAGGAGCACCCTGGGAGGGCACACCAGCTGGGGAGCAGCGTAACCCTGTCAGCCAGCAGTTAGGCTGGACGAGGCGGCCATGCCATCACAGGGCATCGTGACATCGGTATTCTCTTCTGCCACCATTAGGTCAGTCACGTTATAGCCTAGCAGGGTGCTGGTGGTTTTGCCAGACAAAGCCACAGAATTTCAGACGGATGAGCAGTGGAGAGTTAGGGAAACTTCCTAAAAAGCTTTTTCCTACAAACAGATGTTCTATACTCTCCTAAAAATAGTTTAAAGCCCACTAACCTACATAAACACAAACAACTCTCCAAGATTCTCTTGTTCTGAAGTGGAACCATAAGCTTCCAGAGATGGCAAAGCCAGGATTCTTCTGCATGCAGCGCCAAAATGATCATTTTTGGCAGTCATGAGCAGAAGGCATTTCAAAACAATTTGAGGAGAGTGAATTCAATTTCTAGGGTGCATCGGTACTTTTGATACTGCATCCTGTAGAGTTCTGAACAACTAAATATCAGCAAATTCATAAAAAGTTAAAGTAACATCATTTGTTTTCTTTAGTCAGATGATTTTTAAATGGTTAATATTTGATAGCCCAATGATAAATATTTTAATATAGTATATTGCAGTCGGTTAGGAATAGATCAAAAAGATAGAAAATAGGCTCCACTAGATAAACTTTTATTAGGTACATGAAATAGAACATAAAGCTTGGTAGCAATTACCATTTAATCTATTCACATTCGGAAACGTATTGAAGGGGAAACTTATAACTCAGTTAGTCGTTATGAATTATTAAATGTTCATTTGAACAGTGATGAGCAGGGCTGCTTTTCCTATGAAAAATCTGTCACACTTTCCTTTTGAGCCTGCTCAGGGGCCATAACTTCTGTGTAATTTGCCTGCTTGCTGCCTTTTTATGGGGACAGAACTGAAGAGATCAGTAACACCACACACACGTCCAGATGGGATGTTTTCATGAAGGGACCTTAAAAGGATCATTTAGGAGAAAATAATCTCCATCCTACTTAACCACAGATAAAAAATACTGACCTGAGGCATTAAAGATAATTGATGCTTCCTGTCTTGATGTTGATGCCACTGATGGCATTGCTGACATCAGCACGTGCTGATAACAGTTGCTGCTTTAGGCTGCTGTACACACGTGCAAATCCAGCTCTTCCACGAGACCTGCCTGCTCACAATGATGGCAGTGTGCAAATCAACATTTAGCTTACAACTAACTGAAGGGTTCTAACTTGCAGGATTCCCTCCCCCAAGAAACGCTAAGCTATCCCAGTGCCATTAAAAGTAAAACGACAAGTGCCTTTTATTACCATGCATTAACAAATGGATGCCGTGGAATTGGGTATACCAAGATTCAGTCAACCTGTAAATGTAAAGTTTAAAAAGCTAGCTTCCACCTTTGGTGGGTTTCAGAGTTACTCTAGGTACAGGAGCACACCTGGTGTTAAGGTATGTTTCTGTCCTGAATTTGCACATCCTAAAAGGCTGTAATCCTGAAGTAATCAGCAATCCCAATCTCCTGATTGGGTTTCTGCAGAGCTGAGTATTTTTATGTCTAACAGCTAATAAACTCAAGGCTTTTTAATTACACACTAGCACTGCTACTTGAGGTGCTTTCCAAAAGCTTTTAGATGTTTTTACTGACAATATTTGTTACGAGCAATGTACAGAGGTGGAAAAAAAAATCTCAGACTGAAGGCTTTAAAGAAATTTAGTTGAACTCAAGGAGTTATTTAGTATCAGTAGGTTGAGTACTTCAGCAATGAATTTCTAAAAATAATCAAACCTTTCAAGTTATGAACACATCATGAAGTTATATGGTGGTTTCAGTTTCATTCTTTTTTTCCTGCACTAAAAAATTCAAAAATGTTTCCCTTTTTGACTGAAGAAGAGCTTTAAGTCAACATTTTCCATGACAGAATTACTAACCTACCCTTAAGGTCCCTTTTCTAAATAGCAAAGGCCCAGTATCCATAGGGGTGCATCACTCTTGAACACTGAATTTCATCTACCATTTTATTGTACTGTCACCCAACAACTTAGAAATTCTTCTGAAGGTCTTTACAGCCAAAATATAATATGCAATCTATGATGGATGAAGAAAAAAAAAAAATAAATAAACACACCAAACCCTCTCGTATCAGTTTCTTTGAAAAACACTGCTGAGGGATCCTGTGAATTGCTTTTCTTGACATTCAGATACATTATCAACTTAATCATTCTCATCCGTGTGCTTACTGGTTCCTTAAAAAGTCATCTACTTGGATTTTACACCATTATTTTCCCCTACAAAAAGTTCACTCTTCTGTGCTATTCATGCTTATTCACCTATCTGCTAATTTTATTCTTCATTACAGTTGCCATCAACTTGATTGCTGGAGAAGTTTTATTTGCTACTCTAGTTCCTCCCCAACTCCTTGGAGCTCTTTATAAAAATCCCATCAGCGGTAGTCCTTTCTTGTAGTTAATCAAGCCCATCTTGGCAATTAAATTAGCAAAATCACAGGTAACAATAAAAAATTTGTTCCTGCATTTTTTCAAAATTCTTGGATCGATATTATTTGCTTCTGGTGATCTGATGTAACAGACCGTGTTCGATTTTTTAACAATGGTTTCTATAAACTTTGAGATGCACCTTAGAGCACATCCCTGTCAACGTAGGCATAGCCTGGTAACCTTCTAAAGTGCTTCCATAGCTAATACTTCATAGACTTTTTTCCTTCCCTATCCCATTCACAATTTATTTGACCTAGAAACTTCTAGGAATTTTCTGTTTCTAATGTATTTGGAAAAAAATTACTCATTTTTATGACTAGTACATTGTTCAATCATTTCTGCCCTTCCACATTACTTCAGTATGTTCTTATAGCTCACCTCTGAGAGTCTGTACTCCTTTCTTCCTTCATTTAATCAGAATTTCATTTCTCTTTACTGTTCGTAAATATTTTTCTTTATAAACTTTTATTTGGCTTCTACCAATGCAGTTTTTATAAGAAACCTTGCAAATAGTGGTCTTTTTCTTGACAGTCACTTTACCCTGCATCTCTACTATGACCAGCTCACCGAAACATCTGCAAGTTTTCTGGCCCTTTAGCTTCTTGCTTTTCTTTCTAATAAGTGCCTACATGATATCTCCTCTTCCCTTAGATCCGTACCCCTGAGACATGTAATAACCCTTCTACCAACTGCAATTCCACCTTTAAGTTAAGCATGCCAGTACATATTTTGACAAGAAGCGTGGGTATGATAAAAACAGGAACAAAAGCTTGTTCCTGTATAAATGTCATTCGGGCTTCTTGTCAGACCTTTGACTGCCACCCTGTTAGTCAAGCTATTCATACAAATAACAACTATGAAAGTGAATCCAGCTTTATGGTATTCAGACAATATATCTTCAGAGGGGACTGATAGCCCACACCAAAGCATCATGATGCTCTGTACGATATTAACAGCATCATTCTTTAAACATCTTACATACCTGCACAGTTTTGAGATGTGGCTTTGTTAATTGCAAACTGTTCTCTCACATTTGACTGCAGCCAATGACAAAATCATTAAAAGAGACTTTTAATAGAAGCAAAGTCATGCCCCTCATAATGATCATCACTTCCCAAAGAGAAGAATTAAATAGTTAATAAAACTTTTATCTGTAATCATGATGCAAGAAGAGTACAATATGACAGTGCTAGAGTTTAAAGATTTCTACAAAGAAGGGGAGGGGGGGAAAGAGTTTAATTGTAATTCAGTTGTTGGTAATTAATGACTACAGAACATGACTTAACTGAAATCAGCTTGCAATAATTGTCTTAGACTGTGTTCATTAACATTACTGACTTCAATATACAGCTGAAGTCCACATTGATTAAAGCATTATGCCCAAAACTCTTTTGTATTTGTGTAATTCTAGCTTGGACAAGTACTTCTGTATGCATTATTTTTTATTTTCAACACCTATCTGTCTTTTTGTTTAGATGGAATTGGAGAAACAAGCAGTAACAATAGCACTGATGCCACTGGCTGGATTAGAGACTTATTTTGATTTGCATTTCTGTTTGCAGATTCATTTACTCACTTAGTTCCCTTTCTAGAGGCTGAGTGGAGTAAATTTCCAAGTCTTTCACACGTTCCAGATGTTTATGAAACCATGTGTATTTTTCAGATGTATGAAGATTAAAGCATAACAAAGTCTGTCTGTCTGTGGACAAACCAGAAAATACTGTTCCATCTTATGGAGCCAGTGGCCAAACTGCGTATTTAGAATCTCACAACAGCCAAATATGTATAACACCTTTATCTTTCTACAAAACCTATGTGTTAGCCTCTGTTCTTCCTCTATTTCCTGCTTAAATTTGAAGGCTTTTCCAATGGACCCAAGAATCTATTTTTGCACTTCAAAAGTGCTAGCTTATAAGGAGCTCAGCCATACTCTCTTTGGAGGAGGAATTCTGCCTTGAATCTTTATTCAGGTTAGCTGTAAGAAATAGCACCAAGCAGCAGGTCAGGGATGCACAAGGGCTGGAATCAAAAGAGCTACCAGCTTTGTTACCCACATACACTAACCAGTCCCCACACACGCTAAGAGCTGCAGGAGGAACAAATGCCTCCAGTATCCTTGGTACAGAAGTAGCTGTCCATAGGAGACAGTTCAGCAGGGTGTTCTCGTAATGAGATGCTGCATCACTCACCTCAGAATGCTACACGTACTTTAAATGGGAAACGAACTTCCCTTTTAAGCCAGAAGATCCTTGAAATAAGACTCTTACTTTGAAGACTTTAGAATTTCATTTCCAAGGAGAGGAAAGAGAGTTTCACCACATGTAGCTCTTTCTTTAAAGAGCTGAAGCTGCATTTTGATAGCAAGGCAATAAGCACTGACTAGCATCCAAGGAGCACAAGTTAACTCTCGTAAGGTTCAAAAACCTGGCTTACTTCCTACTGATTTCAAGAACAGGAGACTCCCACAATAAGATTTAAACTAGGGCCATTAGTGTAAGAAAATTCATAGCAAGAGCAAACATAGCATCCTTAAATCAGCCCCATTATGGTGACATTATGCAGCAAAGTGCAGCTCTCTGCAAGGAGGCATCCATTCTCGGTAACAGCATCCTGTTCTGCATATCTTTACAGACAGATTACAATAGTGTATAGCACCACAATGTCTCAAAATCAATGTTTTCAGAAGCTAGATGGTTTTTAATGCCTCAGATTACATATGCACACATGCCATTTGGTACACAACTGGGGAGAAAGGTGAAAGGCTGCATGTATATGGCATAACTTCTGCAATGGCTTGAGAATTTAGGTCAAGATTTACACCATCTATCAAAATAAAGCCATATACTGGTATAATTTTTCTGCAGCGACCCAAGCACTTTGCTATTTCACACAAAACCATTACTGATTTGAAACAACTGAAAACATGCTTCAGTTATAGCTTCTTGCTCACTCAGTGGCAACATGACAACTAAGCAATGATGCTGCAGCCCACGCTGCTCTGCATCATTAGAAGACCTTGACTGTTTTGCAAATACAAGACACTGAGCCAGCTAAGATGTGTTGAGCACCTCCCTCACCTCCTCCCACCCATCCTGGCTTTGGCCCAAACCCTCTGTTCCAGTTCCCACCACTTGCCTTCAGCGCTCATCTTTCTCTTTTGGCTTAAGAGCTACTCATGCTGTAGCTTTCTTGTAGTCCTCAGAAAACCATCGTCCCGCTAAGAACTGCCATGCTACCACTTAATAAATGCTGTCTTACACAGGCAGCACGACACCTTTGCATTTCACACTCCTCTCAAGCTCTCACTTCACTGGGCCTGCGTTTCAAACCTGAGCAGGAACCACACTGGTGCCTCTGCTGCCCAAGTTGGCCTGTCTGTGCAGAGGTTGACCTTAAGTGCTGGCTAGCCATGATTACCATGTAGCTTCCTGGAGCTGGGGGAGGCTCAGTGTTTAGCCTCAGAGTTTGACCCTTCAAAAGGGTCCAAGTATAGGCCAGTCCTATAAAAAGTCATCCTACCTGGAGTTACAGCCTCCTCTCACCCTTGAGTATCACATGGCCCCATCAGCCAGCACTCTACACCAGCGTGCAGGGAACACCAGCTCCCACCTTAGGAGGTGACGTAAAGGAATGAACACAGTTCTACAGGAGCTGTGGTCTAAGAAGTCTGATTTCCATTGCCACCGGTGCCAAGGTTGCTGAAAGAGAACAACAAGCATGTGATAGGAGTTGCAAGGGGTTGTCTAAGGTAGGGGGCTTCGGGGGGGGTGACAAGACTAGACCCAAATAGATAAACTTGTCAGGAAATAGAGCTTCATCGTCCAAATTCCATTTAGCAGGATCTGTTTCCATCTTCTCTGAGAGTTCTACAAAGAAATATACTCAGAGATTAGGTTTTAAAATTAAACACAACTTTCTAGAAATACATTTCCATAAAAAATGAGCATTCCTTGTGTGACCCTTCTCTAAACCAAAGATGAGTATGAGTTTGTAGAATCATTACAGGCACAGCTTCTCAGGAGCGTGACGAGATGCCCAGTGTTAGCTTTTCAGGCTTAAGTGCAAGTGACTGAGTAACACAGTTATCTCAATTCATCATGAATTTTGTGGCATTAATACATTGTACCTGTAGGAATATGTAAGGCACTACAGAGGAACCTAATTTGTTTACATTAGTAGAGATGTCTCTGTTATTTTTCAACTCTGGCATGACTTCACAATCTAAAATTTGGAGAAAATATTTTTAAATAAAATAAAGGAAGTACTTTGAAGTCATATTTTACACTTATCTGTTCCTTGAGGGTCTCAGGTTATTTCACTTTAAATTTTAATACCTTTGTGCATCAGGATTGATAAACAGAAATAGAAATATGTTAATAAGCATGTCAGAAGGGATGCAAGAACCATACAAAGCACAGAGAGAAACAGTTCTTCCGAAAGTCTTTTAACTCTGGACTTCTTAATATCCTGAGTGATCTTCACATTTTGACATATCTAGTGGTATCAACATCCATGTTTAGAGGCATTATCTTCCATCCATATATATGTAGAAAGAACTTTTCAGACATTAGCCCAAAGACACACATACTGAGGGCTCTCTTTCCAAATCTAAACCCCATCTGTTGTTACTCTGGCATTTTCTACATTGTAACACATCTGTAGAGCTGGTAACAAAAGATTTGTGCAATCCTGTTGCTACTACAGTAACTTAGTAGCCTGTGTAATGAATTACAAATTCTAACTGCATACTTATCCAAACAGAACTTTTGAAAAGACAGATATTCGGAGCCTTTGGAAGTTTGTTAGGCAGCAGTATAATTAGGTGAACAAAGACAGTTAGTTTGTGACTTAGTGCAAGTATCTTTTGGACATTTTTGCTGAATGATGGGATGTTACTGTCAGTTTAAAAGGGTTTACACCCACACTACACATTGATGAAAAACTGTTGTGCCTGAAGAGGGCTGTGTTGGGAACCAAGCATCCATTATCTAATGGCTGCTCTGTCATGAAGATAAATGCACAGTGATACCTAGAGCAAGTCTGTGTAGCAATAAATATTGCTGATGAAAAAGTGAAGCAGCTAATAGCTTTAATTATTAGATACATTAATGTATTAGTTCCCATTTTTGCGGGGTGCTACATGCCAGCTGTGAGTCATCTCACTGATGTTCTCATGGCAAGAGCGGGGAAGTAACGCGTCGTACCAGTTACAGCCCTGGTTACAGGACAGCGCACTACCCTCCAGGAGATCTCGGGAAGGGTTTATGATGTAAGAATCTGTCTGTTGAGTGTCATTTTTTTAATTTTACTCTATGTAAAAAGACAAAATACCAGCCAGTATTTTTAAAGGCCACAGAACAGCAGAGGGGTCAAAAACATACACAAATCTTGTGAGGCTGCTGAAGTTGACTGGTGAGGTTAGAAGGAGGTGCAGACATGACACTTCTGGGTCAGACTACTTAAGCATTTTATGCAGTTATATATGACATGTAAGTGAACGAGACCTTTTTTAAACTTTTTAAACTTAATAGTTTGTGATCCTCTTTATAACTGAGTCTCAAACTCCTTTGAATACAGTAAGCAACTCTGCTGCTGCACTGATCTAATAAACAGTGCAAATACCCAAGAGACCTGGAATTCAGGGGACCCGTGTTTGTTCATTCTTTTGTTAGCACAGGCAAATCATCTACTTCTCCTGTGCTCACTGGCAGTAACAACTGTCACTCTGAACAGCTTTTGAGATGCCTACAGGGGAGTGGTTTTATCCCCACTCTAGAGCCAGCTCAACAAAAGCACTCAGAAGCTTTTCATCCACATTCAAAACAATAAGTCAGTGTAGATTCAAGAAGGCAGATCCTGTCCCCAGCATTGCTGCTTTAACAGGAAAAGAAGTATTCCTTGCATTTCAGATTTTTTGTAGGAGCGACATAGATGTTTTATCTTCATCTTTGCATTGTAACTAATGTTAAAACTGTTCATCTCCTGAAAGGTTCTGTGCCATTTACTTTGCATGTTGGTGCTTTGGTCTCCTACAACAGCGTATTAGCTGTTGATATCTTAAATCTGTTTTGGAAAATGTGCACAAGAGGAATACAATGATGAGACAGATGTATAAACTGGGCATTACCTGTACTTGTGGTCCCTGCAACACAGCTGGTTTTAAGTCACATGTAAGCGTAACGCCCTTTTTTAGCTACATACCTGTTCTGTTTTAATATTGTTGATAATTATTGTAGTGTAATTGAAGATTGCTGATGTTTCCATTAGAAATGCTGGTTTAGAAGTTGAATATATTTCAACTAGATTTTGTTATTAATCTTTTGAAATGCCACATGAAATTTGGCTTTAAGCCAAAGTAACAAAAAGAAGTTTTGCATTCAAATTATTTTAGATCCCAAATAACTTTAGAATAGCAGTGTGCAAAATTTAGCATGATATGAATATTAACTTCTTCTATGCAGAAAATAAATACAACAGTCTGCTTTAAAAACCAAGCCATTAAAATGCAATATTATTACTTTAAACTCAAATATTGTCCAACACAATGTTTGCTATATGCAGCGAGAAATGTAAAATAAAATTTGCAGAACCAGCCTTACTCCACCTGAGTGATATTAAACTGATTATTAAAAATCTAACTCTTTCTTAACACCAAAACCAAGGCATATGTTACTAAGCTATAACAACTATGCTGCTGTGGGCAATAAAAACTTTAAATAACTCATTAGTCTCCTTTATCAAATGCATTATGAGCACTTTTGCTCAAATTTCCAGAGAGAATACGCACATGCACAAGTATCTTATATAGTTGGGAAGCAAAACATTAGCAGAGAATAGGTTTTTTTTTTTAATATATATACTGTTATTTAAGAAACATGAATACAATTTAATGTTAAGGTCTCACTCAGCAGACTTCTGAAATAATTTTGTTTGGTCTATGACAAATCTCAGGTTCAGGCCATGCAGATGTTTTGAAGAATACCAATACATCCCATATTTGTCCTCAGATTAGTACTACTGTGGAATTATTGTCATTAGAAGCCACCAACACGTTCTGCTACTCTCTCTTCCCTAAAAATTTGGGCAATTATTAGAATAATTCTAATCCCCTAGATCATTGAGAAATATTTTCAGTTGTGACTGTTTTCTCTGGTTTTACTGACAAAGTACTAAGTGTGAGAGACTTGAATTGGATTTGGAAATCTTCAAAGCAGATTCATTGGGAGGGGTGGCAGGGAAAGAAACTTTTGTCTTTGTAAACAAAGAGAAATTATTTGCATTCCTTTTGTGTTCAAACATTACTGCAAGTCAAACACCCTAGCAGCTAAGGATGTGGGAACACTCAGCCTTTTCTATAATTCATCATTGTGCATTTGAATTGCTGACCTTTGCCTGCTCCTGCTTTGGTTTGCTCTCCAGGCTTTCTTCTGCCTTTTAGTGCTCTGTAAAAGCGATACATGTTGAAGCTCTGTTCAGTCATTCTTGGGAACTTTACAGAAAACGCTGTTGTCAGTGCACGAAGCTAAAAATGCTGCTGTTGAGGCAAAGCCACAACTTTGGGTAGGACTGAACAGCCTGACTACACGTGTCCAGTGCCACTGCTAAGGAGCTGGGGCAATTCCTGGTTCTGCAGCTTTGAGCCAAGCAGCTTTGGTGGCAGCGTAAGGGTCAGCCACAGACTATAGACTGCCAGACAAAATGGTGAGATGGGTCAGGGGTCGCACCAGGAAGTCAAATGTGCAAGGCCAGGATGGGACAAGCTCACCTACTTCAGCTGGGCAAGGAGCAACGCAAGGGCCTGAGTTCCAAAGGACTCCCAGGCGGTGGGCAGAGGGTGCTTGAGTGGCAGACGCAGATGAGGCTTTTCACTGCTCTTTCTCACAACTCAGGGGTCTCCACAGGATCAGGGCAGATGTTGGACATGAACAGGGCTGAAAGCTGCCCACAGCAGTTGGAGCCTGCCTGCACAACCAGAGCCCCACCACCTGCCCAAGACAGGCAGACATCCCCCACAGACCTCCTGCCACCACTCCCATGAGCCTAAATCTCTTGTAAGTCCCACAACATACCTTCCAGCTCCTTGTAAATGTGCAAAATGCTGTCTGGTACCTCTAATGGCAGCAGCTGCTTGCGTTTAGGGAACCAAATCCCCCTCTCCAACCATTCATAGTGCCTTTTGACAACCGCTTCATCTTCTGTATCCAAGGAGTTTTTTATTGATAATGGTTACATCCAAGCCCTGACCTTGCTGTTGGCACTAGACACACAAAAATACCCACTAAACCCTGTAGCTTCAATTGCTTCTTTTCCTAGTTAAGGAAAGAGAAGACAGATCATGTAAGAATGTTCATTTATCTCCAGGAAGATAGAAATAATGGCACTGCAGCTCGCAGCTTTGTAAGTGGAATATGAATGATAAGGGTATGTAGTCCCTTTAGAGCAGCTAAAGCTATGATGTAGTTTATTGCTCTCCTGAGATTATCCTAAAATACGATGAGGATCATACCAATTCAGTGATGCTCTTCCATAAGCAAAGCAATAAAAGTATGGGGATTTTTTTTCTCCTATTTTAGGAATCATCCTCTTTTGGAGAAGTATAAAATTGGAACCAAAATCAGAAAACTGAAAGGTTAATCAATCATTTCCTGAAACCAAGTAAGATTGGAAGGAATTATCTCAACCATAATTCTTATATAAATGAATCGGAATTTGTTTTCAGCCATTTTAACAAGCAACCCCGTGTTGTTTCTGCCAAAGGTACTCTGGCTTCTCTATCATACAAAAGTATACATTCCAAATTCTATTCTCCCTTTTGACGGTTTTGATGTAATTTTTTTTCTCATTATTTTTTATTAATTAAATCCAGGGATTTTAGATTAACAATAAAGGTGGAAAATGAGAATGCATAGACACAACCCCCCCTCTGCTATCCTTACACAATGGTTAAAATAAATTTGTTCTGTAGAGGATTTTGCACTTTCAGTAGTGAAATGTAATCAACTAAGTTTCCCCATGTGGATGCTTGGGTAAATTGATACCTATTTACAGGAGAGAGGAATCGCCACCTATTCTCTGCCTGTGCTCTGGGGAGAGTGCTGAATAGCAGCTATGTTTTGTAGAAACTCTGAAAACTTTTCCTACAATTTGATTTTAAGTGAGAATTGTGCAGAAAGAACAGAAATTGTGTGTAGGTAAACAATAACATTTCTACCAGAAATTTTCAGTGAACACAGATCACCTCTATTGCCCACCTATTCATTTATTCCCTGATAACTTAATAAAACTGGTTTGATTAAAAAAAAAAACAAACCAACCAACAGCCAAGTCATTTCAGTTTTGTGTCTAATGGGCATTTCTAAGACAAGTCAGGATGGAGTTGTCTGCCTTAGAAATATCTCTCACTTGGTCAATGTTTATTTCCTTGTATTGCTGACAATATAATTAATCACAATATTGTTTCAACTTTGCACTGGAGATCTTTGTATTAATGTTTGTCATTTATGACCATAATTCTGACACAGTAAGATATGCCTTAGGCTTTTACTTGTCTACACTGATTTATTTTGTCTGAACTCCAGAATGTGCCTTGGTAGGTAAGCACAAACCAGTTTCCTTTTCATGCTATCAAAGCATCTACCTGGATTTGACAGTATCCTAAAACAATTTTACTGATCCCACTACAGCAAATGTTAAATTAGTGTCATTTCAAAAAACCAAATCATTATGAATATCTTGTTTAAAAGAGCAATAGCTCTTTTTCTTATCAGGTACATCTGTGGTTTAAAGCCGCTGAAGAAGCCTGATCAACACTGACACATGTATTCGTGGTAGCGAAACATTTCAAAAACTATTTGGCAGTAACTGTGACTGGTAACAATAAATAAATTCTAATAATAATCTAACAGATCTAACTGGGAAACAGGGAGAAATCTAAGAGACAAAATCTCCAAGTCAGTAGCCAGCCAACAGTTACTTAAATAAGGTATTTAAGCGTTAAAAAACAGAGGGTTTGTTCATGTGCTACACAGCTCTAATTGTAACAGCAATAGTTGCAACGTCTCAGCAGCAGCTTGACTACTTAACTAATTTCCCCAATGCAATTATATCTTTATTTGTATTTTCTGTGGGTGAAAACTCTTGAATCAGTGGAGCTCCAGGTAGAGATCTTTAACACATCACAAGTATGTATTGGATTTTTAGGATATTTGCAAACAACAGAAGTTATTAGCTATTGCTAACTGGCAATTCAAAAGTATTTTGATTGTGGTCACATGTTCTGATACAACTAGAAGCAATTTTAAACCTTTGCATTTGGAGGAGATGAAGTGTTATGTATTCCCCAATTCCATTAATGTCTATTCTATAAATTGTGGGAATAGTTACTAGTACCTTCACAACTGCAGAGGTTTTCTTGTGTGCGCTCGCTCCTTGTCTGCGTAGATGCCTGCACTCTTATTAGGCATACCCACAAGCTTCCTCATTTGTTGCAATTTCTTTCATAGTTTGTAATTGTTTTTGCCATTTATTGATTAAATAATAACAGTTTTAGAGAATAATACCTGCTAGTTTCAGAATCCTTATAGTATTCATAGGAATTAATTCTGCATTTGACGAGAAAGCATTTGTGCTTGGCCTCAATTTACCCAGCTTATTAAAGTGACAAGATGAAACTTCCTCGTTTTTCATGGCGTTTCACCCTGCTGTTCACAGCTCTCTATATATAGACCACCACTGCATATATCGAAGCTACCTATGAACATCATTACTGAAAATATGGCTTTGACTGCTTGGTTTTTTACTCACTTATTATGCCAAGACAGAATTTTGTTAACATGTGTGCTGAAAACTTCCTCATCAACGAGTTCAGGTAACATTCTTTGCTAGATAAGAAGCACCAAGGAAACAGATGCATTCGAGAAAAAACAGCCAGAAATAATTTCTTCAGCCACTAGACCTGCATGCTTTCAAAGTTATGAACAATGGGTGGAATCCAAGGTCAAAAAATTCTCGTGATTTCAGTAGTGCCATTCACACAAGCTACTGCCAAACAGCGTGGAAAATTCACTGCAGCACAACTAGGATCAAAGCTTGCATCTGAGCCCTGGAACAGACAAAGTGTTGTCTAATATATTCAGAGCTGTCAACCCATCAGCCTGTCCAGGGACTGTAATATTCATGGTCTGGGAGGCAAAAAAAAAAAAAGGTGGTTTTAGAAAGAGGGAGAGGGAGAAAGAAGGCTGTAACAAATGATGCCACAAGAAGAGCACACTGAAGAAAAACAGCGATGGGAAACATCATATGGAACATTACTTGAAATGAAAGAATTCAGAATTCAAGAGTGGAAGCAAGAACCTCTAATGAAAAGTTTTCTTTCTGTGGCTTTTTCACCAATGGTCTTTATGATGTTCCCACAAACAATGAAAATTTCATAATAAATCTGGATTTTCACACAGGAAGTGACCACTACCTATCACAGATGTAAAACAGTGTCCTTTCAAATACCTCAATTTCTTTTTAAGTTAATAGCCTGGCCTTTCTCATTTGAATGTGGCTGACCCACCTGAATAAGATGCTACTTGTATGCAAGCTGTACAAAATTAAGCACAAAATGTACAAAATGTATATTCTCCTCTCTTGGATAACCTTCAGGAAGGACAGAAGTGTAAAAGAAATTTTGTTTCTGTCCAACAGTGTATTAATTTTCTGTCTGAGCAGCAGGCAGACCAGAAGCCATATGCCCATGGCTCTGCAAATGCCCAGACACGGTGACCTGTAAGAGTATAAGCCAACAGTAGGACAACGCAGTGCCTGAGGTGACCCACCAGATCAAACAGGACTTAAGTTGTGTTAATGGCATCTATATGACTGCTCCAAAAATAAATCGGCCACAGTTGTCTGTCTCTCTCCTCTCAAGTAGCTGCACAGGTATTAGAGTTTTGTACAGACTCGGAAAATTTTTATGAATTCCTCAGATTTGAACATTTAAGAACACAGTAGACATTTGCCAAGAAACTATCCTACTCTCAATACATTTAATTTAAATACCCAGTATAAATTATGTGAAACACTAGCACATCACTTACTCCTGGAACTCGCTTGAGCTGGTTAAAAGACTGGCTCAAGAATATTTTGCAACTTGTGGCAAGGCATCTTTCATCATCATTCACAGAGGTCTCATCTTAAAAAAGAAGCTTCAATATTTTATTAATGAATACTTTGTAAAACATGTTTACATTTTAACAATAATACCTCTTAGTAATTGCAGGGATTTGTTGGGTTGGGGGGGGGGTGCCTGAAGGACAAAAAGACTTGAAATAGATATTGAAGGTATATTTCTACATGTGGCTTTTTTTTATCTCCTTCGTGTAAGTGTTTGAAGGATCCCATAGTCCAACCATAGCTTAGATTGTAAATAGATAAATTATGAAAATAATATGACACAATTTTCTGTAAGTATTTCACTTCCTGCATCAGCACAGATCTGAACACTGTGCTCACAAATACCTCCTGAAAGGTCTGCACAGCTCTCCATAGCAAATCAAATGTCTGGTTTGTTTCTTAAATCATCAGTTTCATGCCCTTTCTTCTAATTAATGAAGATCTGCCAGCAAACCCAGCCATTTCAGCAACACAAATCTTAATAGTCAAGTATGATTATTTCAGAATTGGATCTTTTACTTGCACCACTTCTCCATGTTTCCTTCTTTGATCAGACCTTGATACCTTTTAGATCAGTTCAAACTAATTTTTCATTATCATTCCTTTTAATGATGAAGATAAAGAAGAGCTGGTTCTGCGCCTCTCAGCAGTGGAGTAACATTTCACTGCCTGTAGTAAAAGAAGGGGGAAGGGCACAGTAGGGAGAAGATAGGAGAGGTATGACAGGCAGGAAAGCCCTGTAATCACCGGGCTCACCCCCTGGGGAAGCAAAAAGACTGAGGGCTAGGCATATGCCAGCTGCAGCAGCTCTCCTTGGGCTTCAGTGCGGAGCAAGGGGTCTGCAAGGACCTGGCCCCGCCTGCCCTGCACAGCAGCTCCCAGATCAACTGCCTTCTCCAAGTTAAGCCTAGAGCCACTTCTGAAATAGGATGTGTTACAACACATATCCTAGCAAAATACTGGGTTAACATTAGAAACATTATTCATTTTCATAACAATTCATGTACTTGCCTTGCTTTGGTCTTGGCAGCAGGTTGACTGCTTTTAAGGCATCAATTTTTATTTGAATTCCAGTGAAAATACTTTTCTTTATGTTCCTGACGTGCTGCAGTCTTTAACTATAAGGTAATCCAATTCCTAAACTGAATAAACATAATTAGTTAATATTAAAGTTTTAAAAGTAGTCCTGACCGTGGTTTCAGGAAGGTAGAAATGGTATTAGGGTTGATCTGAATAAAATTTAAACAAAATTGGCAAAGAATAACAGGATTTTGTAGCTTTTAAAAAATTGTTCCGTTTATCTTCCAAGTCACCATAACTTACCTACTTGATACATATATGTGTGTACATGTGTGTGTGCAAGAGAGAGAGATACAAGGATGAAACTAAGGAAAAGAAAGCTGTGGCAATACAGCTTATCAATTCAAGAATTTTCAGCTGCATAGTAGTTTGTTGAGACTATTAAAACCTATCTGGCTTTACTTTAACATGTTTCTGTGGGCAAACCTTTAAGAGCAAGCAAGAGTAACAAAGGAGAAACTACTGATCCATTTTTTAGGTACATTTAAAAGTCATTCTAGTGAGAAATAAATTGATTGATTTAAAAATCGGCATCTCTAACATTCTATCCAGAATTTTAGACAGGGACAGCGAGAGGTATTTGATAGGAGGCTGCATGAGTGTGTCAGGCAGAACAGCAAAGCCCAACTTCAGCCATGCATATCCAGCAATCTGTAGCTACAGATCAAAAGCTGGGCTGATGGCCTCTTCAAATAACAAGCTATAGTTAGCAAAGTTTTAAAACAGTAAAGTTATTGAAAAATAGATTTGGTTTACTGAATACTTGGAAAAATTTAGATAACATATTCTGGGCTAAACACAAAGTGAGATACTGTTTAAGAAGTGGTATTTAATTAACTATTGATTTCCACTCAATTATTCAAGGCAAACAATGGTCAGTAGGGATAGGACAGATATCTCACCATTTGCATTGCCTGAATGTTAGAATCACCCCAGCAATGAGTAGTCCAAACCAAGCAGATTCAGTAGCCTCATCATGAGATAAAAGTATTTTGATTTTGCTTATTGACATGGCTAAATATATATGTCATAAAGTCAGCTTTAAAGATACCTAGCCTCAGTTATAAATTACTGTTCCCTGCACATAATACAAACAGTTTTGTAATGTGTATGTAGAACATGAAAATTCAGACATATGGCTGTCATGCTTAACACGTGCTTGTTGTAATTTCATACTCAAATTTTGACATTAAAATCCAGAAGCTAGAAAAAAAAACATTAAATCCAGGGAAAATGTTTACTGTTACATTTTGCTTAGATAGTAGGTGCAGCATCTTTACTAAAATGACCACTCATACAAAGAGACAGTTGTAAGCTAGCACATACACTATTGGTGATAACATCTGGAATAAAACCATAGATTGACAGATTTAAGTAGTATGGCAGTGGGCTAATGGTTGGACCAGATGATCTTAGGGGTCATTTCCAGCCTTAAAATTCTATGATTCTATGATTCTATGTTCCTCATATTTCTACATATTTACCCAGTGAAATATTTCAATCGTACTAAGTAATCCAAAGTACACTTGTCAGTTTTTCAAATATGATAATATTATGCAGATCTGAAATATTTGCCTGTATTATTTTCTCTTAATTCTTTTGTCAAATCAAACTTCTGAAGTTGTTCTATCAAGCCACAGTATCGAAGTTGTAAGATGTCAGTTGCCCTGTACCAAAGCAGCAAATCTAATTAAGAAGAAATATTTGATCTGTGATGGAAATAACAACACTATCTTTTATTTCCATATGTATAAACCCTACAATCCCCATCGAATATCATGCTGAATTTCCTGCCTGTGCTTGCCTTATCTTTTTTGCATAATTTTTTCAGATCATTAATACACACAGTTCTTGATTATGAAACCCTGCCTTGTCATACAGATCTTTTTACTTCAACAAAGGCATGTTGCATTTTAAACCACTGTCCATGCTTCCCAAAAGCTCTAAATACATTGCACCTTTCAAACAATAACACGCCCACCCACAGTTGCTGTTCGGTAGTAACTATTAAAATGCAGAGACTGGCACAAGGCAGGTGTTAATATGAATATTATTTCATTATTAGCCACATTCATTTCTTAATTGATATATTTGTAGTCAATGGTCTGGAGTGAACAATGTGGTTCTCCGAGACTGCAGCCTTAAGGAAAAAAAAAAGGGGGGGGGGGCAGGGGTTGAGAAAATATCAAATAATTTCAGAGCAGGAGTGACAAAAGCCACGTTCCCTATTTACGTGTCTCGGAAAGAGGGTGGAGGTGGTGTTTTAATTCTGAGTTTAGTGCAGAGTTTCTCCTGCAGATGAACTTATATTTATTCTGCTTTTCTTTCCCTCCCTCCCTCCCCTGCTGTCTTGCAGCAAACGTCTGTGACAACGAGCTGCTGCACTGCCAGAACGGAGGAACGTGCATTAACAATGTGCGGTGCCAGTGCCCTCCGGCTTACACTGGCATTTTGTGCGAGAAGTTGAAGTGTGAAAGGGATCCAGGAGGCTGCAGCCACAGCTCTGGCCAGGGGGCAGTATCGCAGGGGCCTCTCTTACTGCTGACTGCGCTGCTCGGAGCAACCGGACTTTGCTAGACTCCGTGTGGTTGATGGCATCACATTCAGACTGCTTCAGAGGAACCTGCCACATCAAAACAAAACCAAACCCGAGCGGTTGCTACCCAAACTCAAAAAGGAAACGACCAGTAACCACATACCATCTAAGAAGGCCGAACTGCACTAAGCCATAATAACCAGTTACGGACAGGGCTCCGAGTCAAGACTGCTCACCTCTGACTCGAGACAAATTGGCAGCTGCCAATTGGTTCTGTCAAACCAGTGCTGGCTGCAAAGCTTACACAGGACCGAAACGGCTTCGGCAGCCCCCAGAACGGGAAGAGAATTTCAGAAACATTTGCTACTCCTATAAGGTGCGCTGCTGTACCTCCGCCCGGCGTGTGGACCGACCAAATAAAGGCATTCTTTGCTGTCAGTGCATTGTGGGTATAAGGAAATCTGTAAAAGCTGCCATATTGGCCTGCTTCCGTCCCTGAATCCTTCCCAACCTGTGCTTTAGTGAACGTTGCTCTGTAACCCTTGTTGGTTGAAAGATTTCTTTGTCTGATGTTAGTGATGCACATGTGTAACAGCCCCCTCGATAAAACTCAAGCCAGTCATACCCTTGTATACCTTAGCAGCACTGCGTCAGTAAGATGCTGTGTTCACCTACTGTACAAGAGTGGCTATAGGACAAAAAGTGTATTTATCCTTTTGTATTCAAATGAAGTTATTTTTCTTGAAATAATGTACAATGTAGATTTTTTGTATTATTGCCTATTTGTGTTACCAGACAATTTGTTAATGTATTTAATTCTAATCAGATAAGAGGAAAAATATTAGTTTTTATTTAGTCCTTTTTCCTTTCATTTAATTGTGCAGAGATTTCTCTGTATGGGCAACGTGCTGGCATCAAAGAATATCAGTTTACATATATAACAAGTGTAATAAGATTCCACCAAAGGACATTCTAAATGTTTTCTTGTTGCTTTAACACTGGAAGATTTCAAAGAATAAAAACTCCTGCATAAACAGTTCCAGGATGAAAGAGTGCTATTTCGTAAGGCCTTTTTAGAAAACAAAAAGACAAAATTTGATCATTTTACCACCTAATATGTGGAAGAAAAACAGATTCAACAGTGCAAATTACATCATAGCAATCCAACTGGGTTTTATTTTTGCTACTGACATTATTTTTGTGAACAATTTAAAACGTAAAGGGCATCGTCTGCTTGAGGAAGATTTCATCAAATCCTTGGCTTGGAAAAGGTATGGAAAGTTGAACAGTTCTCATCTTTGTTCCCTCAATTCATCACAGAGATTATTCCAACACTAATTTACAGGGTATTACAGAAGCTAGTCTTTAATTCATACCATTTTTGTGGATTCTGGAAGTAATGAAGTAGATATAGACACAACTTATATTGTTTCTCCAAAAGCTTCATTAAAATGATATGTTTATATATGTATTAGTCTGCCTAAGAAACTGCAAAAACAGCAGCAAGCACACCAAAAAAAACCCCAAGATTTAACTTTTAATAAAGTCAAATTTAATATTTAGAAGGAATGTCAAAATATACAGCAGCGAGTAGATAAAAAGTGCTGCTCCAGCAAATAAAGTTTGTTTCAAGTATTGCCCAAGGTGTAATAAATTCTTGTTTCTGCCTTTTATTAGGCCAATTACTGAGTGTGACAGAAAAGGATAGCAAGAATAGAGAGGCACGCCAAAACCACAGCAGTGTTTCAAAGTCCTTGGGAAAGAAATAAAAAAAATAAAAAGTAGCAAAGCCTGTGTGCATTCATTCCCTGGCAATTTTCATCAAATGGCTGTAAATATTTTACCAACGTGATAGCCTAGTATGGAAAACAATCAGCAAGAGAAATAAATACCACCTGGTTGCCTCTTCCAAAGGGTGAACAGCAGAAATTAGGGCACTGCCTTCTTGGCTAAACTCTTTCAGACGAGGGAAGAGTCTGGCAGGCCAGTAACCCAGCCTCCAGAGAGGAGTGGCAGAGCAGGTCTTCATTTCTAGAGTCCTGCGAAGACAATAAGCTGGTGCTCATTCAGGCTGTCACCTTGGCCCTTGATGTACATTGTTTGGTATTCACACTGCCACTCTCTCTGTGAGCTAAATAAGATAAGGCAATGGCAAATTAAGAGCTTGGCTGATTGTCAGCCATGGCCTACATAAGATTGTGCACATGTATGTTTAAGACATTCACAACAATAAAATTATATTGCAGACTCAATGAGGAATATAAATGCTAACACAGGTAGCAAGCAGAGCTGGAGAATACCTATAATTAAGTGGTTTTCTGATACCGAAATGTGGAATTTCAGTTTTCTTAAAGCTTATTAGCACAGAGCAAATTTTGATTGCTTAATTATTCGAAAAGATGCACAGTAATTGTCATTATAAACTCAAGGCATTGTGCAAGTGCTAAGAAAGCATGTTATGCACGTTTGGTTAGAAGAGATTCTGCCAGCAGTGCTGAAGTATAATGAATATCAGATTGCAATCAATTCATCTGCATTCCAATTTCATATACTTATGATCTTCTAAACCAGTGCAGAGTATATGGCTTTCCACATCTTTAGCTACCATTTCGTGCATTTTATCCTCCCTCACCTATTAATAAAATTACAATTTTATACAGGAGTACACCCAGTGGAAAGTTTTGTTATCAATCATCGTATTCTTTAGCTTCATTATTTTTTCCTCTGAAACCCACAGAACTTCACTAATTGAAAATTTCAAAAATAAGTTTCTGCTACTGCATTCCAAGTATATCTGTAAAATTATGTGTGCATATTTGAGAGAGAGGAGATCTACATCTTTTCACATTACTTTACCTGCTTTTTTTTTATTTAATTCAGTGGAAAATAAAGGCAGAACCTATTCCCCATTTCAGAAACTCTGAAAAACAACAGAGTCCTTTTCCTGAAGATATGCTAAGAACCCTTCCATGATAACTAGTCACAGTATCTGCTTGATTTTTCACCTGATAATATACACCAACATATTCCAGGTTTTTTGGATTGGGTATCCTGTCCCTGTGAACACCTGCAAAATATCAAACAAACAATACAGAAAAAATAACAGCAGCAGCACAATCAATAATCTAGGATTTTGGTACTGTATCAAAATGCAGCAAAGGGGTTTTAAGATAATTATTTTCTATATGATATTTCTTCCATGGAAGTTTTAGCATCCCAGAAAGTTTTAAGCATCCAGGTTCACAATGCTTAGCTGTGCGGACCATAGAGTACAATAACTTTAAACATAGCATTCATAATTAAATTTATGCAGTTATTTCATTAGTTCCAGTTCTTCTGCTAAATAAGTCAGTACTTGTCAGCTTGCAATTCCTGAGTTTCTAGCTAGAGAATTTGTTCTGATTCAGCATCCACATGTTTAACGTCTGAAAACGGGGCAGCTTATGACAAGGTGCTGCTCCCTAGTAAGGGAGACGCAGAAATTGCCACTTCAGGCTCGACATCTTTATCAAGGGCATGTTAAGAGAGAGGCATCTGTCTTAGTGCTGCCTCTTTCAAAACCAAACTGTCCAAGAAAAAAATCTAGTCCAGACCCCACATAGCACAGATTTCATGTGGGGAACAGAACAAAAAACAAAAAAAAAAACCCCAAACAAACAAAACAAAAAAAAATGTGCAAAAGACTCCTCAAATTTCAAAAGAGCTCTTCTGCTTGCATATAATTTTATACATCTTTCTTATAACTCCAAGATGCCAGGGGGATTTGTTACAGCCTCATTGGGATTCTAGGTTTATTAAACCATTGAATTAACTAGATTCATCCATGCATGCAGTTTATTCACCTGTGAAAAATTTGAGTAATATTTTTCATAGAATATGCAAGACCAGATTTTCAGCCAACCTCCAGCCTAGCCTCCACGATTGTCCTTGCAAATGCAAAGTAGCAGATGTAAATATTAAGACATAGTCAATCAATTCATTCCTAATGAAAACTGTAATTACTAATGGATGCAAATATTTAGCCACCAAAATGCAGA